>PVKE010014992.1:0-34105 GCA_004027555.1 Craseonycteris thonglongyai
TGTGCAAATTGTTGCATCGCTCTTGCCATGTTGCACAATTGTTGCAGATTCTCCAGGGTAAGGCCACGCTTTTCAGTTTCTTCTTCATCTTCCTCTTCGTTTTCAGTGAGGGAGGGGTAGCCTCCCTCACTGATGAGGTTAGGAAACTTTTCCTCCACGTAACGACAAGCAGCATCGTTGTCAGCAGAGGAAGCCTCACTATACAGAAGCACGTCTGAGGCCGTATCTTTTTTGAAATGTTTCGAACCAGCCTTTGCTGGCTGAAAAGCCTCGTCCTCGAGGAGGCGAATCCCTCCTGGCAGCGCTAGGACTGGCTTGAGGTTCGTCAGCACCTTCTTCAGCCTCTTCATTGTCGTCATTGGGCAAGATTTGGTCGTAGAGAGCTTTGGCCTTTGTCCTGATCATATTAGTGTCCAAACTCACTGTCTTTTTCCTGCCATCAGCAATCCACAATGCCAGTGCAGCTTCCATGTTCACAACTCTGTTATGACGCGGAGTTCCCACACGTTTCGCTTCTGTATTGAAGGTGATTGAAGCAGTTTTGCGGATGTTTGCTTCCTCTTTCTTGATGGACCGCCCTGTAGATCATTCACCCCGTCATGGCGTGCCACAGATGCATTACTTCTGCCCTCTTTGATCATATCTAAAAGTTTCACTTTTTCGCTGATGGTCATCATCTTCTTCCTCTTGGGCGCCCCGGAGGAAGCTTTCGCAGGGGCACAGCGCTTAGGCGGCATTATAAGGGCTTAATTAATAAAAAAGTGATCGCTTAAACAAAACAAGTGATCGCCAACACAACACTAAAATACAGTATGCGAGACAGTCAGCATCATGGACAAGACTGGCGAGATCCAACAAGAGAAGATGCTAGGTGAGGCTGCGATGATGCGCAGGCAATCCGCTCACAGGGATCAATCCACTCGTCCTCTCATTGGTCGACGTCGCACCGGAAACCAATCAGGCGCCTTGATGAGAGCCCGTGGGAGGGACTCTGAGTCAGCTCATCTCTTTGTTGGACATGCAGGGATCCTTCTCTCTCGCGCATCCACAGGAAACAACGCTCCTTTCCGCCATGTGGCTGCCGACATGGTGGTATTTTTTCATTTTTATTTTTTGATGAATGTTTCGGGAAAACCCGCGAAGCACTGAAGCCGCAAAACATGGGGCGCGAAGTGGCGAGGGAACACTGTAAAGATATTTGCCCTCACCACTATTGAGCCGCTGTGAGGATTAAATGAGTTGAGACAGAATTTCTGAAGGTACTCAGAGAACTTTCAGCACTGTAAAAATTAAGGGGCTGTTATAATGTACTGTTCAGGAAATAACAGGCACCTGGGAAAACCCGCAGCGTGTGGTTTTGTAAGAAGTTGCTCAACCTTCAGGGAAGAAAGTGCCTGGCTAAACGTTGGCCAAGAGAATAACGTCTGGGAAATTATGAAATGAGGTAAAGTGAGTGGGGCTTTCTGTTTTGTTTTTGGAGATCACAAGTTCTTAATCATCATTCTCACTGTTTACCCTTCCTCAGGAAGTTGGGTCAGAAAGCATTAATAAGGTAAAGGAGGTGGTTAAAATATACTTAATGTAACAAATAGAAGCTGAATTATTTTAGTTTGGGGAAGATAGAATGCTAGACATTGGTTAGGTGAAGGGGCATATGTTTAGGGATGGGAAACAAATTCAGCTTTATCAGAAAACTTTCTGACGTCTCAGAAATACTGAATACAGTATTCCTATCCTCTCTTTGGGA
This sequence comes from Craseonycteris thonglongyai, assembly GCA_004027555.1. NCBI lineage: Eukaryota > Metazoa > Chordata > Mammalia > Chiroptera > Craseonycteridae > Craseonycteris > Craseonycteris thonglongyai. The sequence goes on from PVKE010014992.1 coordinate 1,748, forward strand.
AAATTAAATATATATATATATATATATATATATATATATATATATATATATATATATATATATATATATATCCATTCTCTTATTAGCTCTTATTGATGGCTTGATTGTCAGTGAAAAAACGTCACTCAGAATGTCATCATATATTTGATGTTTGTGAGATCCAGAAGCCAGGTCTTACACATACCCAGTATATATGTACTGGGTATATATGTACATAGGGTATCTAAAAATATCTATGTAAACAAGCCCATTATAGAGAACATTCCTGAAATAGCATTGATCTTCGAAAAGAGCTGTCTATTTTATAAAGAAACAATTTTAGTTTTTGATAATGGAATCAGCAGTAATATTCACATGTGAGTTGAGACAATTGGTTGATTCACATAAGAGACTTACTGGCAAAAATGTTAATTACTTTTTCTTGAATATTCATAGGATAGGTTGATCTTTGCCATTTTAGAAAAAAACAAAAAACAAAGAACAAAAAACTTAGGGACTTTTAAAAGTTATCATATGACCTATAAGACGCATACATTGGAAAAGAATTCCCCAAAGAAGTGGGCAGCTGGTATGAGAGATTAATTTACTCAATACCAATGCTTCCACTTTTGATTTCTCTTACTGAATTTTACAGGATAGAAAACTAAAAATAACATTCCCCCAAAGCCCTTGGAGTTTAACTTCAAGAGGCAACCTGGGCTCTGTCATGCAAATTTGTGTATTAATTTTCTATTGCTTTAAACAAATTATACAGATTTAGTGGTTTAAAATACCATCATTTATTGACTTCCAGTTCCTATAGACCAGAAATATGGGTGTGGGGCAGTTGGACCCTCTGCTTATGCTGAAATCACAAAGCTGAAATCACAATGTTGGCCAGGGCTACACTTTCATTGGGGTTATCTTCAAGTTCATTGTTGACAAAATTCATTTGCCTACAGTTATAGGACAGGCCCCTGCTTTCTTGCTGGCTATCAATCAGGGGCCATTCAGAGCTTCTAGAAGCTCTTTGCGATTCTCTGCCATGTAGCACTCTCTGTAACATGGCAGTTTGCTCATTCAGGGACAATAGGAGAGTGTTTCTGGCTTTGAATTTCTGATTTCTTTCTTTTTTTAATAAAAAGATTAATTTTATTGTTTGAGAGGGAGTATGCATGAGAGAGAGCGAGAGAGAGAGAGAAGGGCCCAGAGCAGTCTCCATAGTTGTACATCATTAGTTGTAACATGGTTTCATTCTACACAGGTAGCTGTAGGGCTACAAGGGGCAGGAACTGAACTGGGGAGAACCTTTGCCACCTAGTCACTCCTGTGGCCACCAGTTGTGCCTCAGTTCAGCATATGTGCTTGCATGGGCCAGGGTCAGGAATTGAAACCTGGACCTTGTGACTTCAAAGCAAGTGCTCAAACGCTGAGCTATTCCAGCATCCCCTGGTTTCTTTTAAGAGTTCATTGAATTAGGCCAAGCTCCTGCTCCCTCCTCCCCAGTACAATCTTCCCTTTGATTAATTCAGAGTCAGCTGACTGGAGACCTTAATTACATTTGCAACCCCTTTTTGCCACATACTAGTACATAAACATGAAAGTGATATCCCATCACATTCACAAGTCCTGCTCACACTCAAGGAGAAAGTATTGTACAAGGCTTATACAATCATGGAGCAGGAATCTTGAGGACCATCTCAGCATTCTGCCTACCATAATGTGTCTTTTAGAGGTAGGAGTAACCAAGGAGATGTTGTGTTCACATGCAGGGAAATTGTGTTTCATCAAGCACAGTGATGTTGATGGTAATTCCAGTGCAACATTAGCAGTATTTTCACTCCTATTTCCTAATCCCATTTGTGCCAAGCAGTAAGCAGCAATAGCAGAGGTGTTATGGCTATGAACAACTGATGTGGTTGAGCACTTTTTCTGGCCAACTTTTTCCTGTGTTTTTCTTGGTAGCATTCAAAATTGGTTCTTTGGTCCTCCTATAGATGGTATAAGCTATGTTCTAGATAAATTCACTTTTATCTAGGATACGTAATTCTACATTGCCTTCACAGTTTCATAGATAGAGCTGGAAAGATACTTCCACTTCTAGAATTTTTTCAAACTATATTCTATACAACATTTGCCTTAGAGTCCAGGATATGAGAACAGTTATTTTGGGGTTCAGCAGTCCTGCCATTTCGGGATTTACTGCACATTCTTGAAGCTTATAATACTCATTAACATATCAAAGACTGAAAGATTCTACTGGGGGAAAAAAACAAAATCCAAACTGCTAGTCTTTTCTTAATCTAATCAAGAGTTTCTAAGCCAAGGCCCCAGAAAGGTTAGATAGGTTACCAAAATCTACTAATGGGTAAAGGAAAGAATGAAGGCTTAGAACTAAGCTAACTAGGCTTTCTAACTCCCAGAATCATTAAGCTTATTCCTCACTCCCTACATCTGCCTGTAAAGTAAGTTTCAATGAATACAAACGTAGCTTCATGAGGATGTAAAATATATTTATGTAGATAGTTCTGGAACATATATTAATGATGTCTTCATGAGACCAGTCACATCTCTTTGAGAATCTTAGAATCCCAGATATGTCCACCCACACACCACTCAGCAGGAGGTGACTGCCCAGAAAGTGGACCCAAGGCAGATGTTTCCCCACCTCTCTGTTGTTCACACAATAGCCTTTTCTGGGGGTTAAGGCCAAGGGCTCCCAGAACACAGCCAAAGGAGCTGGTGAAATTAGGCCCTAGGACTTTTTGGCAACTGTAGCAGTTATTTTCCACAAAGCCATTTTGGGTTTAGTGCTTGATAGAAAATGAATCCCTTTAAAAGAAGTCCAAAATTAAAAATTGTAAAAAATGTAGTAAGGTCACCACAAAATGCAATAGGGGTCATGTACATAATAGAAACCTGATTCTTGGATCAGAATGCTTGCAAGCACATGTTTCTCCCACATTCCATAATGTAAATCACATCACACACATCTGACCAAGGGAGAAGAGGTTCCAGAAGGTACATATTTTCAGCATGAAAACACGGAGCCAATAGTGTTACAAACACAGTTTATGGTCAGCTGGCTGGCCTGACACACCTTGGCATTTATTGCTCCCTACGGCCACGTGGTTGCTTCTTGCAGAGGCTAAGATAGATGTGGACATGCTGAAGCAGCTTCAGAACCTGAATTCCACCTCTGCTGTTCTTGGAGAGAGAACCAAGACTAAATAAAGAATTTTGTCTCCACCACACTTGTATTATTGGGAAATGATTTCCCCTGCAGGGCAGAGAGGTAGAATTACAAGTTAGACTTCCTGCATTCTCTCCCAGTTTTTCCCGCCCCCCCCCCCCCCCCCCCCCCCCCCCATAGTTTTCCTTCCTTTTTGTAACAGTTGTATTTCTAGAAGGACTAGTGCACTGGTTAAAAACAAAAACAAACCCCCATGCACTCTGTCCTCACAGTAATGTTTTGCAGCCACTTAGACCCTTAAAAGAAAAGAAATGGTAAACAAGCCAGTATTACATTTAGTCATAAAGGGACTCAAACCACAACATAAAACCACAACAGTTCTACAGGCAGTTTCCACATTCGGGCGTATTCTCTGGGGCTTGTGGTATTCCCCAGAGCATGACTGTGGCAGCACCCTGTGAAAGGCTCCCTCCTGGCTTTGGGGGGCCACATTGGTTGCCCTTGAGGAGTCAGGAAAAGGTAACAGGATCTTGAGTAATGGCCTAGTCAGTTTTCATTCATGCTTACACTACCTTGTGTTCAGTAGACACTCTCTGGCCTTTTTGGCTCAGCAGTTGAGCCCCTACTCAGAGGCTTTCACATGAGAGCTATAAGACCAGTGGATACTCTTGAGGACCCCATAAGAGATATTTCTTTAAAAAACCAGCAAAACAAGCATCCAAGGAATGGGATGTATTTCAGCCTTTAACAATGATTCTAGGACATGCTTATAAAAGAGCAAAAATATTGGTAAGGTCGTTTTCAAGCCTAAAACGTTGATACATTTGTTCACCAAGAAGTAAAATCAGGTTTTAAATAATATTTTCCTCTGCCATTAGTCCTGAAACTTGGGCTCAAGCTGTAATTTTCTTATAATTGGAGAGATGCTGTGAATATTTTAAGCAGAAAGATTTTAAATATGATCAACTCCATGCTTTGTTAGTTCATATACCATCAGGACAGAGTTATCCTGTAAGAGAGAAGGCACACACTAAACGCAGACAGATAGAAAAGACACATATATTTCTAGTCCACCAATGGGACAAAATATTTACATCAAGAATATCCAGAAAACTTTGCAAGTACGAACTGCTTGCTATTACACGAAAGTTCGCCAGTAGCTCTCTAGTACGTACTCCCCATTCCAATATGACAGGAGACTTCACTGTCTTTAGAGCTCATTAGTTAGAACATCCTTTGTTGTAAGAATATGGGTTCACTTCTCTCTGGGAACTATTCGTGCTACATTTATATAAAAAACTGATTCTTTGAGAAAATAAGGTTTGCAGGCTTGAGGTAGTATAGGATAACTATATTTTCATCCCTTCTCTTTCTTTTTTATCTAATGGCCTGAATTCATTTCAATGTACCAAAACCAAAACCAAATTGCTTCCTTTAAAAGCCTTGATTTATAATGATCCAAGAAACAAGAGAAAGATATATGGGGGGTGGGTGGGATGGGGGGGTTGTTTATCAGTAGAATGGACAGTGTTTTCTCTGTCACTGCTGCACACCAGGACTTCAGTGCAAACTCCAGGAAGGAGACAAAAGGTGTTCAGGGTATAAATAAAGTTCCCCAATTACTTTTCTTTATTTAAATCAGACTGTAACTTTAAATGACTGTCTTCTGAGTCTAAAGCAGGAATGGCTGCTCCTTTCACATGAGTACTCAAACAACTTTATCTGGCTCAGTAATGGACATATTTCTGATAAGTGAGTGGGGAGAACTAATATCTTTATTTCAAAGGAGCCCGCAGCAGGCCAGAGAGAGTTGGCTCCCATTATCTTTTAGGGAAACATGCATAAAGCAGGCTGATTGCCTGCAGTGGATGCCTCAGGACTGTACTTTGGACTGTTCACTGCTATTCTAACAGGTGAGGCCCCAGAAGCAAATATTTGGTTTGACCCTTTCTTACTGTAAACACTGCAGCCCTTAGTATGATGTGAAGTATAGAATATATGGCTGTTTGCACAGTCATTGTCAAAATAATTATAAATTTGACTTTCTTCTAATTTCTCAGGGCTTACTAGCCTGGCTGGAATTTGGGGGGAGTTTGGTAAAGGTAGGTGGCAGAGCTTTAGGGAATGGAAAACAACAGCAGCACAAATGGATCCTGGGACTCGGCATCTACACTCAGACAGAATCAGAATTGTCCAAAGGAATCTAAACTTCCAATCATCACAGGAAAGGCAATAATCAACAGCTCAATAGGGTATACATCAAGGCTAACCTTCATTCCACACAGATTGTTCCTCTTTATTTTTTGTTCATGACCACTCATTATGGTTACCTATCTTCCTTATAGCATTTTATTAAATCCCATCTTGTGTTAGTTTTTTTTTTAAGTTAACTTCGTTTTTCTTTTTTCTCTTTCTATCAGTATAAATCTTTCTTCTCACTATGAATTGTAAGTATCATGAGGATAGACCCATTTGGTATGGGGGTACCGTTCAGTAAGTGGACTATGGAATCAGCCCAGCTGCTTTCAAATACTAGTGCTTTCACTAATTGTGAAAATGTTGGAAAGCTAACTTCTCTGAGTCGTCACTTCTTCATCTCTCAGAGGGAATATCTACTTTTAAGTTTTGATTTGGGCATTTAAATGAGATAGTAAAGCTCAGCTTCAGTTCCTTAATACATTTTTTTCCTTTGCTTACATTTCTTTGATATCTCCTTGCCCCAGGACCCTCTGCTCCCAATAATCATATAATAAACATGAAAATATGTTAGTAAATATGGTAAAAATATATGTGCTTTTTGAGAGTGAATCGAAAGGGTTAGAAATTATCTAGTTTCTGTTTGTATCAGTTTGGAGAGACTCCCTTTGCTTAAAATGTTATTTCTTGCTGAATGCTCCTAAAGATAGTTACCTTATTTCTCTGATTTGCTGGTATAGACAACCTTAATATTCTATCCACATAACCATGCTTAAATCTGAAAATAGGTTTGTCAAGAGGCAATGGCAAGGTGGGCAATTAGAAGATAATGTGGCCAAAACTTGACAAAACATCAATGAGAAGGAAGATGAAGGCAAACCTCAATGAAACAAATGAAATTAAATACATTTAGAACAACAAAATTCTGTTTAAACTATGTGATTCTTGTAGCATAGAAACAGTGAGGTTGAAGACTTGAGTAAATGTGATCAAGGCTAGAGTATGCTTGTGTGTTGAAGAAATCTGCAAATGAGATTCTCCAGTGAATTAGAAACCCGAGGGAGAGGACAGAAAGATTAATAAATAAATTTAATCAATCCTGCAGTCTAAAAATATGTGTGTGCATCACTGAGTCAGAAGTACAAGACTCGTTGAAACACCGGAGTCAATAAGCAGCAACACGGAGAAGTAAAAACATTTGAACTATTGATTCAAGTCTTCAGATTGGCTCTCATTTAGGAGATTTATACATGATATATGTATATTATATAAAATATTTTCCTATTGCTATGTGTATATTGGGATTAAAAAAAAAATTTGTATCAACCCTATATGTCACTCAGTTCTTGTTCCCTTCAAAACCATTTTTATCTATTAAAACATTATAAACATCTTTTAAGCAACATTTTCATAGTTAAATGTCCTAAAAATTGGATATAAACATTCAAAATTCATCCAAGGTGCTCATTGAGGATTTAAAGGACCGTATGAATTCATTTCCTATATAGCACCCCCCCCCCTTTTTTTCCAATTCCCATAATATATATATCTGGTTCTTAACTTTCAGCCCAGTTACCTTTTAAAGTATTGAGAATACAGGGAATACAGAGTCCAATATGGATGAAAAAGGTATTAAGGTTCTCTCTTTAAAAAGATAAAGGCCATGAGCCCATCAAACATGGTGACATGGTGAGAACCCAATGCCTGCTACCGTGGTCCTGTTGCCCCAGCAATGGCTGTTGAGCTGCATTTGTAGGGAAGTCACAGTGGTGCTATGACTCACCTTTATCTGGTGAAGGGACCAAGTTAAGGTTGCTCACAGGTAGTACATTAAGCAGGCATTTCAGTGACCTCTACCTGGGATACTGCATGTCACATACTCAGAGTGAATAGTCCCTTGGTGAAGGCCTATCTAACTATTCCCAGAGTTTGACACTTCTTTGGTGCTTATGTGCTTCCCAAGCAATCTGTTCATTTACCCATTACAACACTTACCATTTGCAATAATTACCGTATAATGTCAGCTCCCCACAACACGGTATGTGGCACATAATGGCGCATTGAGTTGGAAAAACATTTCTGGGCAGCCAATTTTGGTTGCCCTAGGATCTAGAAGATCTCACGGTTAACCTAAGCTATCAACAGCAAGGAACACCTATTGTTTATTCAATAGAACAATTATATTTGGTTTTCCCAGTGCCATGTGCTTTTCTGTTTTTATGATATGCCATTTTTTCTAAGACTCATTCTCAGGGCCTTTGATTTCTCAAAAGCAAAATATGTTCATGTGAGAAGAAGTGAGATCATTGCCTATAAAGTCCTAAATTCTTAAGGTAAATACATAAAATCTAAGGTCTATATAATATATTTATATTAGAGCTAAGATTTTCATACCTATATCCCTACTTGTAGTTGGAAAAGTGTTTTTGAATAGTTATTTGAAGCTACTCAGATACTGGTTGGGTGTAAGGAGAAGGGAATGACATGCTAAAAGCTTTGTCATTCACTGTACACTCTGCTTGGGAGGTAGACTGTGCTATGGAACAAGACAAAAATATTTTGTATATCGTTTGAATTTGGTGTGCGCAACATTTTGACATGGTGTGTTATAGAAATCATGGACTAAGATGTGCCCCTTTAGATGAGAACATATTAAAATTAATATTTGTTTAATGTTTTGGGAGGGGTGGGGCTTATTATACACCCATTTCTACTCCCGTGCAGCTAAAATTGATGAAAATATTTATTAAAAATTTACAAGTTCAAAATATTTAAAATGCAGGAAAGTGAATATAAAGGGTGGGCCTAGACAGTCGCATTAAAGCACAGCTATGGCTTTACCTCTGAGTTTGCCTTCCAAATAAGAATTGGGAGCATTTAAAGAAAGTATTTTTACCTGGATCAGGCTGAAGTTCCAACGCCAGCCTGATTCTATAAGGAGAGTGCGGTCAATGTCAACCTCACCTCCCATGCATAGAAGTGTCAAACTACAAAAGCATTTTTTCCCCAGGAAATGGATTTTGATTATGTCATAAAAATCAGTACCAGTGTTTGTCTTTCATGTCTCTCAGTGGCTCTGCATAGGCACAAATTCCAAATTACAAGTGAATATTTAATTATAGACTTAATGACCTGTTTTGAATACGGAAAAGCCAGGTATTAAGAATCAGTAGCTGGGAAAGCTGGGGTGGCTCAGCGGGTTAAGCACTCACTTTGAAGCCCCAGGGACCGAGGATCAAATCCCGGCCCCGGCCCATGTGGACCCACATGCTGAACTGGGGTGTGCCCCCAGTTTAGTTCTTGCCGGGACCTATGTGGGAGGCTCCTGGCCCAGTCCCTGCCCTGCGCAGCCCCGTGCCCACCTGTGGAGTGAAACTATATGGAAAACTAATGTCAACTGTGGAGACTGCTCTGGGCCCTTCCCCTTCTCTCTGTCTCTCTCTGTCTCTGTTTCTCTCTGTCAAAAATCAATATCTTAAAAAAAAAAATGAATCAGTAGCTGCTTGTTCAAGATGTACAATGTGCTGAAAGGGAAAAGAAAGAAAAATACCTCTAAGTTGCTTTTACAGTAATTTGGGAAACAAAATTAATATAAGAAGTCGATGTTGAAAGTTCTTGTTTGCTTGTTTCCTGTCTCTTAACTTTTCTCTTAAGTCTAACAAATGACTATATAGGTTTGTCCAGAGACAAATACAAAGTGGGAGGTAAGAAGGAAGTATAGAAAAACTGGCAAGGAATCAACAAAAGGGAAGATAAAAAGGAATTCATAATAAACAAGCTGAACTACAATATTTAAGTTAATAAAACTTCATCTAGGTGGATGTGAATATTCAAGACCTTAATGAAACCAAAGTTGTTGGTGTAACTTGTTTGCTTAAGTATGGAGAAATAGTTAAGATGTGAATAATCTGATGTTCTCTCTAAGCTCTAGCAAAATTCTTATTTTAGTTTTAGCTCTAGTTTAGTTTAATAAACATTAATTGAGCATCTTCTGTGACTTCATGGAAGAATTCCAGTGTAGTTAGGGAAATGACAAGTAAGCAGATATTTCCACTATAAAAAAAAAAAAAAAAAAAAAAAAGGGATGCTTTATTATATAAAAGATATAGAAGAAATGATTGCTAATTAAGAAAATAATTCCAATTTTAAAGATGTACATATAGATATAGGATGAACCAAGGTTCTGGAAATAACTAAATTTATTAATAGTAATGAGTCATGAAGGATCTGCCTTTCTATGACTGAGCATAATGCTTTATTTGTAAAAGACTTAGTATGCATATAAAATACAGGCACTAAAAATACATATATAGTAATTTTGAGCTCAACTAGCATATATTAATTATCATTATTATATTTAGTTATTAGTTATTTAATTAATACTATTTTGCCATGTTTATATAAAACTATGGAAAATAATTAGATCCAAGCAGAAGATCATAGAGTGCTTTAATTTTATATTCTGTGGTTTTATGAAATACATGCTTAGTCTTCCAAAATATCCAGATGTTTGGCTTTTGCAGGAAAAATTATTGCTTGTGTTTTGCTCTTTTCATTCAAATACTTTGACATCATATACACTCTAATGTTTTTGTTGAGAAGATGCAATTAGAACCTTCTCAATTACTGTCCATGGTGTTCAGTGTTATTTATGCCCACATTAGACCTGACATCACACATTTAATAGTCAATTCAGAGTTTCTATGATTTTTGTATCATACAAAATTTGAGTCCAGTGCCTTTTTAGCAGAAGTATTCCCTAAGAAGAAGTTTATGAGAAATTCTCATCCATATATTCATCAACTCCCATCAACATGCTTCTTTCTAATATAACTAATCCCTGTCTCCTCCAGCCCCTAGAGTCTAAGTGCCTTTGGCAAGGTCATTGCCATGCTGATTCCATTAAGAATTAGGAGTTACTGAGTCTGGCTCTGTTTACAGGCTCACTTGTCACCTCCTTTCATGGACTTTGGACTTGCCTTTGCCTCTCCCCAAGCACCTCCAGGTGTGGTTGGGTCTCTCCTGTCCCTACTGACCCAGTCTCATGGTCCTCCTCCAGCATTTGCACCAACCTCAATGCTTTTTCTTTTTCTTTTCTCTCTCCTAACTAAGCATTCTTTATTTCCAAGGGCCTATCACTTAGTGTTATGACTCATGTTCTCTGGGAAATGCACCCGTATCTCCCAAATTTGTTAACTTGGTTTCATTCTCTTCAATTTCTTAAAGATGCACTATGTCTGGGAAAACCTTTTGTAGTCTCCCTTGTCCCTTTGGTATGACTCATCAATGGAATCCCCCTGCTTTTCCTCGCCAAAGGGTTAGAGTCAAACATAAGCCCACCAGGAATGTTCATAACATATTGTCAACTCTGTAGTTCACAAGTGTTGGACGGTGGAACTAACCCAACCAAAAGAACAAAACAAATGTGTGAATGACGCTGTTTGTCTTTCAGAGACCTGATTCACCACTTTGCCCCCAATATTTTCCACTTTCACTTCTATAGGCCTTCCAAACAGGTTTCCCCATTCATCTTTCCTTCTCAGCCACATCCCTCATCACTAACATTTCAGATGCTCTTAGCACTTTTATTAGTCCCTGGGTCCTGTCCTGAAGGTCACACAAAGATGTTAATAATGCTTTAGGGGGTTTCACTGCAAGGAGTCTTTACAAAAACAAACACAGACACTTTTTAATGAGAAGTGGAGTGAACAATTAATGCTTGCCTGAGTTGGGAACTTTGTGCACAGGAACAACTAGCTAGAGAGTGAGTGTGAAGGGGTTAGTGTTTTTTATATTCATCCAATACCCTCCACCAAAAAATCTTCATCTGAAAACTCAAGTAATCATCGTGCCTAAGTGGGAGGATCATCTCTGTTCAACCCATCTATTTCCCCAGCACTCTCTGAAGATCTAGTTTTGAGTTTTGTAGACAGAGCCCTTGACCCTGCATTGCATAACTACCCTGGAGGGAGAGATGTTCTTTCTCCTTCAGGTAACCTTGTTCTCTTCTAGAGAAACAACTCTGCGAAATTAAATGCACTTGAGAGAGAATGACATTACTGAGGAGGAGACAATATTTAGTGGTTCCTTCAAAATCCAAAGGGCAGTGATCCAAACACATTTGGGGAAATAGAAGGAACTCATTACATGCCAGGCAACCAGTGGCCTAAAGTCTTTCACTTGGTGATTTCTTATAAGTGCTTAGTTCAGTTGCCTTAAAATCAATTGTGACATTAACATGCTATTTGGGATTTTAACAAGGTTGTTTAGAGACTCAAAACCTTTTGAATTCATTTAATAGATGAATTCTATCATGATGGCAAACTGTAAGGTCAGTGGTCCCAAATTGAGGGATACATACCCCTTGATTCACTGAGGCAAAGGGGGAAATAAAAATAAATGTATCTTTAGATATCATCTTTTTTAAAATTGTATTTTTGTGAATGCTTGATATTATTCATAATATATTAGTTGATAGCACAGTTGTATAATTCATAAGCAAAACATTGGTTTGGGGGAGTGCATGCTTAATTTTCTTTAACTGGTAAGGAGTTGGGATTAAATAAGATGAGGGCCTATTTATTAGGTAGCACCTTGTCTATAACACCCCTTCTCTAATCTACACACTGTAATGAAGGTAGATTCTATAAGATGTGAAACACTACCTCCCATATAAGCAGTATACCCAACAAAATGAAAAGGTAGTCCTGCCTCACTCAGATTCCAAAGTTTTTCTCTGAATTCCAGTTACCTCCAAAAATGGAAGCTGGATGCAGCCACCTTGAGAGTCTAGTATTAGTTTAGCTAAAGTTGATGGAAGCTCTTAAAGGAATACATTGGCTTTTAGGCCAGGGCACTTACTTTTTGCATAATCCTTCAGTACCATGACAGTCAGGCATCCCTACTGGGTGGACAGCTCCTAGTGCTCACAAAGTAGGAATTTAATGAAGCCAGAAAGATGGAAATCAGAGAGAGGAGTACAAGTGTTCATGAAGATTAGCTGTGATAAACTTCTTTTCTATGGGAGAAAAAATGGAGCCAGTACTGTTCTGGACATCAAAACCCCCAAACCCCCATGTGGAAGAAGATTTCCTGCTTTGAATGGTGACAGAGGGTGTTACAGACATAATTTCTGCCTGTCTGTGTCTAAAGAAGATTGATAACCCAAGAACTCAAGATGGAAAGAATGAAAGACATTGAAGTTTTATTTTCTCCCGTTGCACCAGCCTACTTTGGCCTGTGGAGGAAAGAACACACTCTGCCTTTGAAAGCCTACAGATCTGTTTTCAAATCCCTGGAGGGCTATGTCACCACACAACTCCAGCTGTGCCATTCCTGTCACTAGTCTAGGTGCCAGCAGCCCCTGCAGCTGTGCTCTGTATGGCTGTCTGCTTGACAGTGCCTGCTTGAGTCTCAGTGCTTTTAATTACTTTGGGACCCGGTCTTGGATGAAGTGCTTATTCTCCCTACCGGTAAACCGGGGTAATGGTTCTTTCCCCACAAAGTTGGGTAGGCTGTAGCATTTAGGCATTTTATAAGTGCTAACTCTTGTTTCCAGTCTTTCTTTCCTCCCCTGGTCAATTTAGACTGTCACCTGCACAGTGTTCCTTCACTACCTTCCTCCACATTAGGATCTGACCTTCTGGGCGTCTTTGATCAGGAGTTTTCTGTGATACCCCCTTTATGTAAATTCTCACCCCTTATAGTCCTTTTTCTGCCTCACCAGTGTTTTACTAAGAATTGGTTGTGAAATACTAGTTGTGCCAGATTAATAGCTGTCACATGAAAAATAAAAAGGGGAGGGGGACATGTTTCTGAAGTCTTCAGTAAATTTGGGATATGCTAGGTCTGACAAAGGGGCCCAGGATTCTTAAAAAATGTGGATGTGGCACGGGAGCCATCACTTTGCAGAGTTTTCCAAACTCTTAATTTTGTGGCCTAAAACCTTCTTTGTACAGAAGGCCTCAGAGGCCTGGAGTTCTATGGGACATACTTGAAGAAATATTATCCTATACTATCCTACTAACTTTAGAAAGAGGCTTCTATTCTTTCACCTGCTGTTTTCTAACATCAGTTGAAGACTGACTGCACTCTGGTTTCACTTCATTATTCCAAGCAACTTCACTTTAGTTCCTTAGTCAAAAACCACCCAGGTAAGACCATATCTAATATCCTCTCTGAGGACTGAAAGAATTTTAAACATCTTCCCTGCCCCATCATCATAACACTGCACCTCTACTTTCACTACCTTTGAGACATTAAAGAAATTAGAGAAGATATCAACTTTCCTATCACCTTCCATAACTTACTAGAATTTTAAATATGCAGTATGTAATTATAACTTTCTGTGCCTTTGATCACAAAATAGCTCCTTGTTCAAACCAACATTTTCTAAAGACATCAAAGGCCATGTAGAAAAATATAATATCAGAAGTGCTTGTGGCAGGTGTGTCGTAGCAGCAGAGGAGAAATTATAGCACAATTATTTGATGAAACCACAAGAGAAAGTGTGTTTGTGGTATCTGTCGCTCATGTATTTCTATTTTAGAATGTGAATGCTGCTGTTGAGTAATTTAACCCCTTCTTTGTAATGTTTGCTGGTGTTTCCAAACCAGGAGGATGTCTCTTACACAAACATTCATGAACAAGCTAGTTGCTTGTCAGGACGTGTCCAGCAGTGGCTTTATTTGCATTTGCTGATCAATGACTCTATGAGGCTATAAAGACTCAGACCCAAGGAGTGACTCAGAAAGCCAGGGATCCATGTCATTTCTGCTCAGGACTTGGCCACACAGCATAACATTGCTGTGACTTGACTTAGTCCTATAGTCCACTTGGCTTTTTGTATTCATCCCTGATGGCGCCATAAGCAAAACTATTGGCAGTTCAGAGTTCACACACTGACTTCTCAGTCTTTCCCCCTTTATTTTTGCTCCACCAGAAGCTGAGAACAACAGTATAATGATTCATAGTCCCTACTTCCTGGCGAGTAATCATTTTCCCATAGTAAGTGATGACTTATGCTGGGAGAGGGTTAAAGAATGTTAATTTGCTTTTTTGTATTCAGCCTTTCTGCTAATAGAAGGTTGACTAGGTTCTTTTCCATTTGCAAGGGCATCTAAAAATTGCATAAAAGCATTTTTGTTTATTGAACATGGGACCCTTACATGTGTATTATCTCTAGTGAACTGGAACATGGTAATCCTATTACACACTTTATTAAAAAAGAAAAGCAACGTTGACATTTCCTTCCTTATTTTGACATATGAGGACTAGGTATGCTTCATAGATGTTGAGAGCTGGAGAGACTCTCGCCACAGTCCCACTTTATGGATGAGAAAAATGAGACCCAGAGAAGTTACATGAGTTATCCATTTCCATAAAGCTGGCCAGTGACAGAGACAGGTCAGGACTAAAATCAGCTAATTTTAGGTTATTCTATCTAACATTAGGCTTACTTGTACAATGTCATAAGGTATAAAGCAGTTTGTGACTTGCATAGTGAGTCAGTCACACGAATTAGTAGCAAAAGGGTCAAGAGGAAAAGCATAGTAATTGTATCAGATGGGCTTCAGTTTGAATCTTGGCTCTGGACTAATAATGTCTATTTCGGTTATCTGATGTAAGGATAAGAGATAATATATGCAAGACTCTTGGCACAGAGTAGGTTTTCAAAAAACAGAAGAGCTAATTATTATTTAAGACTAAGCAACATTTGCACGTCTTCTCCACTGTTCCCTTTCAAAGCAGCACATGCTATACTTTGCACTGAGAGTTCTGCCTTGTCAGACTCAGCATGGTTCAGTTCGTTTTCTCAAGCCACTGTTGATTTTTTTTTCCTTTGTGATTTGCATCTGAGTATCTGAGTTGTTTCATTTCCCTGAAACCCTGTCACAAGCCAGGAGATTGTAGCAGAACATGATCTGAAACCTCCCTAGCCAGGGAAAGTCCCCTCCAAAAGAGGCATTTTTCCCCTTCTTGAGTTTTACACTTCTCATACCCATTGTGTAGGCAACCCCTCAGCCTAGTAGCTGACTGGATATAGACGAAGGACCTGCCCCAAATGTCCTGTGGACTGTTTGAGTGCAGGGAGCAGTAAGAATCTGACCACTCTTCCTCTGAGTGTCTTCACTGCCACAAATCCTACCACTTGCTTCCAAGTTGTTTCAGTTTTCCTCCAGAGACCTTTGTGGTTTCTATTCCCTGTGCTCACCTCTCAGCAGGATCACGTCTCAAAACCTCCAAAGAAAATTGAAAGGCTTCTGTGGGCATTAGGGGATTGTTGGGGCTTGACATTTTTGTGTCCTCACTTCCCTTATATCTCACAGGGACTTCCTGAGAATCCTCTTTTGGGCCTAGAAGTCTAGGCTGGCTCCTCCCCTCTATGGGGAATTGCCACTTAGGTGCATATGCCATCTTCTTCTTCTTTTTAAGATTTATTTTATTGTTTTTGTCAGAGACAAGAGAGAGACAGAGAGAGAAGGGAAAGGGTCCAGAACAGTCTCCATAGTTGTACGCCATCAGTTTTTCAACATAGTTTCATTCCACACAGGTGGGTGCAAAGCTGCACAGGGTGGGAACTGAGCTGGGGGCCCCTCCTACATGAAAGTGTACCCGCCCAGGCTGGAAGTGAGCCGGGGGCTCCCCCGTGGGAAGCACAGCCAGTTCAGCATGTGGATCCGTGTGGGCTGGCGCCGGGACCAGGACTTGATCCTCAGACCTCAGGGCTGCAAAGCAAGTACTCAACCAGCTGAGCCATCACAACACCCTCTTTTTATAAAATTTTGTTTGTTTTCTAGTATTATTTTTGATATTTTTTTTCTTCCTTTTTCATTTTTCTTTTTTCATTTATTTGTATTGTTAAACTTATGGGGTAACATTGGTTGGTAAAAATTATATAGGTTCCAGGTATACAACTCTACATTGCATCATTGATGTATATTACACTATGTGCTTACCACCCAGAGTCAGTGTTTTCTTTTTTTTTTAAACAGATTCAGAATATATACCTTATGTCTAGGTCTTGCAATAAAAAAAAAAATTTCTCTAGTCATTTTTCTGATATTTTTCTCTAATTCATATACTATGTATATATACATTATTATGAAATCTATTTAATCAAATAGATTCATTCTCTTAAACCAAATCTGTATGTATGTGTGCATTTTTCAGTGCCCCACTTTGTAGATATTTTGTCACCAGCGAATTTTTCCACTTATGGATATGTTGCAACACAAATGAACTATATGTAATACTTAAAAAAAAAATAGTGCTAATGCTTTGAAAATATTTTAAATAGCATTAAAAATCATAAAGAAATTTTTTCAAAGGAGAAAATATGGCTCCTATCCCACCTTTTTTCGAGTAATGATTAAAAACACTTGTATATTAACTTTCATTTTTCATTTGCTTATTATTGATGTGTTATGCTTTAACTAGGATAGGCTTTAAAAGTTTGTGCCACAGAGGTAAACTTAGGTACTGCCTCAAATTTCTTGCAGTAGGCCTGCCCCTCCTCTGATTTCGAGTGCACTGTCCTCTCTGATCTATAATGCACCAAATAACTGAAGCCAACGCTCTCTTGACCTGGGGATTGGTTCCTGATAAGGCCCCTGGGTCAAGCTCCACTTTTGGTAGCTTCTGTCTCTCTCTTTTTTTTAAGAATAACAGAAAAAGATTTCAGCATTCTTGTTTATTTTAGAAGTGTGTATTACATGCTCAGTAGGTATTGTATTGATTGAGGCAAAGGCTGTACAGTAACTTGGCATGTTAAAGATGAAAGTGAAAAGCTTAGAGGAAACTGACATCTTGGTTTTGTGATTTTCTAAGTGGCTCAGGGCTACTGAGAGTGAAAACTAATCTCTACTATCATGTTCTGCTACATGGGGAGAAGTGAAGGCAGAAGTGCTGAAATAAAATGAGAGGGTTTTGTAAGTCATGGGTTGATGGTAGGGTTCAGATTAGATTTGAAGATGGATAGTTAAAGTAATGGGCTCCAAGAATAATAGAGCTAAGTTGAATCAATAACCATAGATTGAAAAGCTTAGTATCTGGAAGCAATAAACTAGTGACTGTTTGTTGGGAGTAGATAAATGAAATTAACCAGATTGGTTCTCAGATTGAAAAGGAGAGAAAGAAAATTCTAACAGGTTTACACAAAAACAGAAATTTACTCCTTATAATAACTAAACAGTCCCAAGTAAGATTTGTCTTCAGCTTTGAATGAAATTATGAATTCAAGAAAAAAGTTGTTGTGATTTTATCTTTCTCCAGATTTCTACTTAGCTTTCTTCCCTGTTGACTCCCATCTTGGGCAGGCTTCCCCACGTGATGGTTGTGATGATCATCAGTGGCTTATTGCTTAAGTTCTATAAGTTTTGCTACCCTGATGGAAAGGGTATGCTTGAGTCACAGGTCCATCCCTGGTGCCAGGTGGTAAGATGAACCTCATCCACTTTGACAGTGGTAAAGTGGTACTTCTTCAAAGGGAAGGAATGGGGTCTGTTGCCTACAAAAGAAGGATACTGGGTGGGCAAACACCAAGCATGACTCCTACACAGATCCTTTTGGGTATCCAATGAAAGGATGAACTTTATATTTCTACAAAATTGTTCATAAGCTCTTATGAACACAACAAAATTCTGCTTATAATTTCAGGATTTTACTGAACTTCTGGAATTATATATCCATACCCTAGATTTTCATAGACCCCATCTTAAAAAACTCTATGGTGTGGAATAAGTGAGGGTAAGTACCATGACTTTTTGGCATATCTCCAAAGGCTCTTAGTAAAGAGCCTTATACTTGGTGAGTCCTGAATGCATTGGATGAATGAATCAATCAATCTAGCTTTCTTTTGGTTATCTGCTATACTGGTAACATGCTAAGTGTTTTGTATATGTTATCTTAATTCAGTCTTCTAATATTATTCCATGGATAAGGAAACTGAAACTGGGAATAAAGTGAGCTGAACACTTAGCACTGATGAGTAGAAAGCAGATGAGAGCAGATCTGAAATTCAAGGAAAGAAAGCCTGTATGAGCAGGGTGGTAGTCTGGGTGTCAAGGATTGTTGTGAGATTTACCACTGTGGCTCATCTGGCTCTAGTTCCCAGCCCAGCTATGGGGACCATCACCTCTGAGGCCTTCTTAGGCCACTGTGTGGTCGCTGATCCCTGGGTATCACTTGTCATAGCAAGAAGTACTTAAAGGGGCTATTACAGACATAAAAAGTACTATGTCTTTCACATTTTTAGCTTCCAGCTCAGAACCTGCATTCAAACTGAAACTTTTTTTTCGTTGTTGTTTGTTTTTTTGAGATTTATTGGCCATTTAATTATTATATTCACTCACTGAATAGTTAGGAGCCCTGTTGATCATTGTCCCAATGAGCTTACTAACCATTAGAAGATCCAAGAATTGCCAATATTGCCCTTCTGGGAGAATGATGAAAACTGTAGATCACTTACTAGAGTGTCAGCAAATTGGACAGACAGGTCATAAAAGAGAATATTCTCATTCTGTGGCATTGTGAGTATTGGGTCAGCAGAAGAAAGTGGGTGAAAAATTTTTCATGAAGTCATGGCATTTGGTAGATTCAGGAAATCATACATTTACAGGGGACTTTTTGCTCTGTTTTTTTACCTGAAGGCTCATGTAACATGGTGAATAGAAAGGCACCAAGAGAATGCATATAGAAACAGTTATCTTGCTCTGACTCCAAATTAAGAAGAATGAAATAACTGACTGCATTTTTCAGTAAATCGGCTTATCTGAGAGGAATGAAAGACAACTAATAAATAACTTTCAGCAAGAAGACATATGGCTTTTGTCCTGATTAGTTAGTAGTGATTTGAATCCATATATATGTATCAAGTGCTGATATGTGTATGTATAATACATGGGATTATATAAGTAGTCATGAACTTGAAGTGTTTTTTGTTTTTTTTTCCATATTGCTTAAGGATTTAGTACTGAGAGCCAGTATGAAAAGATCATTTGCTTTCTTTTCTCATTAACTTTAATCAGCCTGAATCAAGCTATTTTCTTTTCTCCTGTTTGTTTGTTTTTGTTTTGTTTTTTGTAAGATTTATTTTATTGTTTTTGACAGAGAGAGACAGACAGACAGAGAGAAAGGGGAGGGTCTAGAGCAGTTTCCACAGTTGTATGTAATCAATTTTCAATATGGTTTCATTCCACACAGGTGGGTGAGGGCTGCGCAGGGCAGAAATTGGGCGGAAGCCTCCTGCATGGAAGGCACACCCCCACGAGCTGGGGGCCGAACTGGGGGCCTCCCGCATGGGAAGCTCGCCCAGCAAGAACCAAACTGGAGGTCACACCCCAGTTCAGCATATGGGTCCACATGGGCAGGGGCCAGGATTTGATCCTCAGGCCCCAGGGCTGCTAAGTGAGAGTTTAACCCAGGGAGCCATCCCGGCTTCCCCACTTTTCTCCTATTCTTGCTTTGTGAGGGACACATTACGTTTTTTCTGTGTGTGTGTGTATGTGTAGCTTTATTTTAATTTTATGTTTTTAAGATTTATTTGTGTGTGTGTGTGTGTGTGTGTGTAAGAGAGAGAGAGAAAGAGAGAAAAGGAAAGAGGGCTCAGCTTCATAGTTATACATCATTAGTTGTGACATAGTTTCACTCCATGCAGGCGGATGAATGTGGGGCCGCACAGGGCTGCACAGGGCAGGAACTGAACTAGGGGCCTCCCATGAGAACTTTTGCTGCATTCCCAGCAGTTACCAGTTGCAGCACAATTCAGCATATGGGTTTGAACAGGTCGGTTCTGGGATTCCATCCCCAGAACTTGCGGTTGCAAGACAAACGCTCAACGTGTTGAGCTATCCCAGAATCCTGGCTTTATTAACCATATTGTTTGGGTCTTTATAAAGGAGATATGATACAGTATACATTTGAACTAAAGAGTCATTAATTCTAGGAAGAATTTCTGGTTAAGACATTGTGCTTGGTAAGGGTGAGAGGGGTGTTGAGTGATGGGGAAGCAAGATGGGGTCCCATGATTAAGAAATACCCACTGTGAATGTTACCTGATATAGTAAAAGAGACTTCAGATGTGTTTAAATTAAGGCTCCTAAAACAGGGGAGATTATCCTGGATTATCCTTGTAAACCCAATGTGATCCTTATCAGAGGGTGGCAGGAGGTTAGAGTGAATCGTAGGAAATGTGATGATGGAGAAAGCAGTTAGAGTGAAGCTCCTTAAAGATAGGGCCACAAGCCAAGAAATGCAGGCAGCTAAAAAAAGACAAGAAAACAGAATCCCCCCGAAGCCTCCGAAAGGAACACAGCCCTGCTAACACTTTGATTTGTGCCCTCCAGAAATGTAAAATAGTGAATGTGTATTACTTTTCCAAATAGGAACTATTTTGCATATTTTATATTAGCATATTTTTTTGTCTAGGTCATATACATAAGGTCAGTCTATCAGTTTTTCCAGGTGCTAGCTCCCAATATTCTCTTATTACTTCTCCTAAAATGTATGTATGATTCTAAGTTTAGTAGTAAGTTAGAGGAGAGAATGGCCAGTACTTGTTTAGGACGTCAAGGCAGCTTCCTATGGTAGGACCTGGTCATCTCTATATTGGTTAGAAACACTAGGCCATGTTGTGGTAAAAGACAACCCCAAATCTTTTATTTCAGTTATTTTATTTTATATTCTTAAGAGACTTCTTGTTTTAAATTTTAATTTTCAATTACAGTAGGCATTCAATATTATTTTGTATTAGTTTCTGGTATACAGCATAGTGTTCAGACATTTATATAATTTATGCAGTGATACCCCGATCAGTCTAGTACACATCTGGCACTATACCTAGTTATTATAATATTATTAGCTATATTCCCTATACTGTACTTTACATCCCAGTTAACAACCCCGAATCTTAAAGTGACAGAAGTTTCTTTCTTGCTCATGACAAATGTGCAGTGTGACTGGGTGACTCCCCATGACAGCCCCCTCCACGTGCTGGCTCTTGTCTCCGCATCTGCATGTGCTTCCAGGGTAACCAAGGCAGGGCAGGAAAATGCTGAAGGGTCTCACACCAGCAACTAAATGCTTCTGCTTGGAAGTGACACCCATATCTCATTGGTCAAAGGGAGTCTCTTGGCTACATCTAATTTCAAGAAAGTGGGGAAGCATTATACTCTCCTGCGCCAAAGGAGGATAACTGGAAATACAGGTAAGCAGCATATGTGTCTACTCCACGACCCCAACTTTATAAGGTAGGAAATATTTTAAATAACTTTGAAATTTACATGTATCCTTCAAACACACAGTGATAACTCCATGCTCAAAAGCAAGGCACTACCCATCTTCTTTAAAAACGGTTATGAGTCCTGAATTCTCAATATTGTTGGAGACATAGATTTCAGGTTAATAGTTAATTCTGATAAAGTACTATTATAATTATTAAAATAAATTTATTTTAATACCATATTCTTTGATTTTAATGGGCTTAAAAATTCACATACAGAGTGGGAGACAAAATGAATACAAGTAAGCTAATAACAAAGAAAGTTAGAACCCAAGTGCTGCTGAATTATTTAGTGACATTTGTAAAGAATTGGAAAATCCTATCTGATTATTTCACTGTGATTACTTTTTCTCAGTCAGAAAGTCTTTGTTATACAGTGCATTTCTATAGGAATTCCATGGTGATTTAATATCAATTAATATCTACTTGCAGCAAAGTGTTGACATTAATTCTCTAGATTCACAAGCTTCACATCTTGTGTGTAATTGGGCATAAGTGAAAGAGCTTTCAAGGTTGCTGCTAAAAGCTACTCAGAAAGCTGTGATATATATTTTTTAAGATTTATTTTTATTGTTTTTAGTTTTTGTTTTTGTTTTTTTAACTTTTTAAAAACTTTTTACTTATTTATTTATGTATTATTTATTTTTATTGTTTTTGACAGAGAGAGAGAGAGAGAGAGAGAGAGAGAGAGAGAGAGAGAGAGAGGAGAGAGATGCAGAGACACAGAGAGAACTGAACTGGGGGAACTCCCCAGTTCAGCACATGGGTCTGCACGGGCCGGGGCCGGGATTCGATCCTCGGTCCCTGGGGCTGCAAAGTGAGCGTTTAACCCACTGAGCCATCCTGGCTTCCCCTATTTTTATTGTTTTTGACAGAGAGAGAGAGACAGACAGACAGAGAGAAGGGGGAGGGCCCATAGAAGTCTCCATAGTTTCATTCCACATAGTTTCATTCTACATAGTTTCATTCCACAGGTGGGCGTGGGGCTGCACAGGGCAGGAAACAAGCTGGGGACTTGACCCTAGTGAGAACTGAACTGGGGGCACTCCCCAGTTCAGCATATGGGTCCACGTGGGCTGGGGCCAGGAATCCACCCTTGGGCCTCAGAGCTGCAAAAAGAGTGCTCAG
This sequence comes from Craseonycteris thonglongyai, assembly GCA_004027555.1. Taxonomy (NCBI): domain Eukaryota; kingdom Metazoa; phylum Chordata; class Mammalia; order Chiroptera; family Craseonycteridae; genus Craseonycteris; species Craseonycteris thonglongyai. The sequence continues at coordinate 24,523 of PVKE010014992.1, forward strand.
CCCGCTGAGCCATCCCAGCATCCCTGGATAGCTGTGAATGTTAACCCTGTAGTTTTTTAACCCTTTGCCAAGAAGGTGAGCCACATCTTGCTATTTTCAGAGCAGGTTGTTTCTAGAACAGACAGACCAACCCAGCTCTCTAATCTACATGCTATAGCTGAGGTTTCCAAGACCCTGGAAAGGCATTTACTCTCAGCTTTCTATGGTTGAGGCAGGAGCTTGATTGTGAATCCAGTGGGGCTTCCTTTGGATAGTGGTCACTGTCTATCTCATGTCTCAGCAGGACCCAGTAATATGGAGGGCCAGCCCCCCAAAGGAGCTGGTGTTAAAATTAATTAGGCAGATTTGGAGAAGCTCCAGTGTCATTGCTGGATTTTTAAAAGTGATTATAATTCTTTTTTTTTAATGTATCCAACTGATTACGTATGAATCTGGGTCTAAAATTTTACTTAACTAAGTAATATGTATTTGATTTACAAAAGGTAAAATTTATGGAACAGTATACATTAATAAGAGATGCTAACATTTTATAGAATGCTTCTAATGTGTTAGAACCAGTCTCTGTTCTTTCCATATATTATTTTATTTAAATCTCATAATAAATCTGTGGGGTTGGCATTTTTTATTTTTCATTTTGCAAATTAGAAAACTGAAATGTGAAAAATAGGCGAGCTGGCCAAGGGTACACAGTTTCCCTCTTACCATAGTAAAGGGTGTCCCAAAATTCACGCAAGAAGTGATGCAAATGACGCAATTCAAATCTTGCGTGAATTTTGGGACACCCTTTATTTCCTGTGCACACACTGTATGTAAGGCCTTTTAAAAGGCACTTTAAAATACATTATGTTATTTAAGTACCATGGCAGCCTGATGTCACAGATATTGCTATTTTTCAATTGAAGAGAAATATCCTTAAATTCTGAGATGTTCAGTGACATGTCCGAGTCTACACAGCTGGTATGTGTAAAACCTTGCTTTTAAATGTGAATCTCTTGACTTGAGTTTTGTATTTGTTGGACCATACCACATCTGCATGTAGATTTTGGTGGAATCAGAACTCAAAAGCCCTAGGTAGTTCAACATAGGGTCCTGTCTTGAGTTCAGCACCTAATAATTCAGGATTAGGTTTGTCATCAGTGTTTAAAAGGCTGACTTTCTCTATGCTTTTCTGGGTTCCATTAATTATAATTTAATATATGTTGGACCCAGAAATATGACAAAAGAATTGCATTTCTTTGTTTATTTCTTTTGATTTTCCCTCTTACAAGTTAACTAATGTCCCCAGCACACAGTAACTTATAATTAGGCCCCTTATTCCTGACAAGAGCCTTCTGCTTAACCAGGACTTTAAAATGCCTCTTGGTGGAGCTACTATTTAATTGAGGCAGTTTATTTTCTCAGAAATGAGTCAACAGGTTGTATAGCCTTTGCCAGATAAAACCTTTAGTTTTAATAATTTCCTTAAAAACATACTTTCTAATCCACTCTAGGGAAGATGGTGGATTTCCCTGCACCTTGGTCTTTAATTCTGAAATGTGGTTACTCATCACTGAGTCATTGAATATGCTACTCCTTTTCTTATCTTGCTCAGAGTTTACTTAGAGGAGAGTCAAACATAGTGTTCCTAGGAATTTACTGGGAGTGTCAGGTGGCCTGAGTAATCAAGAAAGAAACAGGGTTCCTCTAATATAAAATCTGCCAGGTATGAGGTCTGAATGAGCATCATTATCATGTATTTAATGCATACAAAAACTGATCTACAACCTTTGAGAATGTGTCAGAAGTTTGGAATGTACTTATAATTGGCTCCATCTCAAACTATTAAATAAGTAAGGAAAATAGCAACCTCAGGGGAATTAACTTAGAGGTTCCTAGACCCCCATCATATGTGGACCTTACAATGAACGGGACTCTGTTCTCTCTGGACCTAGCACCATTTATATCAAGCTCCTCTGTACAGTTCTGTCTCTTCCCCATTTCATAAGATAGTTGTCTTTTCTTGATAATAGCAACAGCCAATATGATTGAGAAAGGGGGAAACCCAGTTCTAGCTTTAAATACAGGTAAGAAAAATCTTTTTCTCTTCAGCGTATCTCATGCTGGGAAAGTGATTTCAAGTAATTTTTTTAATTCAAGATACTCATCAGCAAATATTTTCTGAGTGCTACCTTTGTGCCAGGCATTGGGCCAGGTGCTAGGAATTAAACTTGAAACAAAATAGATAGAATCTCTGTCCACATGGGGTTGGCCAATGAGAGACTGAAAATCAAAAAGAGCCAAAGATAACACAGTATGATAAACGCAATCAAAGGGAGAATACACATACTCTGGGAATACCAAAGTGGAGCACTTAATATGTACTTGGGGGTGGGGTGGGGTGGGGTGGGGGTGGGGCTAGGAAAGACTTCCTGGAAAAGGTAAAGTTAAACAAAGGATAAGCAGGAGTTGGGAACAAAGCTGGGACTGACCTGGGAGGACAGTGTGATAAGCTGAGGAAACAGTATGAGTCAGTACTCAAAAATGAGAGGGAGCATGGCACATTTGATGAAGTGAAGACATTTCAGTGGGCTAGAAAGAAGGGTAGTGTTGGTACTAGAGTGGCAGGGATGAGGTCATTGCAGGAGCTTGTAAGCCAAGTTAAGAAATTTTGCTTTATCTCTAGGAACAATGGGATTTATTGAAACATTTTTAGGCACAGAGTGACGTGATCAAATTTATATTTTAGAAAGATGACTCTGGCTTCGGCATTAAATGACCTGGAGGGATTAAAACCATACATCTGTAGTGAGACCAGTTAAAACAGAACTTCAGCAATATGGTGAGAGACATCTATACCTGAAATGGCCTAGTGAACAGGGACATAAAGAGATATATGGAGGAGGTAGGGCTGGCAGCCACTGTAAGGGAGGCTTTCTGGTTTACATACTTGTGTTGATAGTGGTACCATTTTTAGAGATCAGAAACAGGAGTAAGAGCAGGTTTGAAGAGGGAAGATTACTCTGATTTAGGTGAAGCAGGGTTTGAGCTTATAGGACACCCTTGTGGAGATGTCCAAGAGGCAATTGGTTATATGGGTCTAAAGTTCAGAGGAGAGAGGTGGTTTGTAGATAGAAATTGGCCATCAACAGTGTATTGATGGTAGTAGATAGAAGGTAGTACCTGAATGCTGAGGGAGGAAGATTGGACACAGTTCCAAGGAGTGCCAATAGGTACGGGATGGGCCTGGGTAGGAGCTCAAAGGAAAATGAGAAAGAAAAAGAAAATGGGAAAAATCCAGAGATTGTAGATTCTACAGAATCACAGAATCTAGGAAAACCAAGGTGAAACTAAGCACAGACACTAATATTAATAAATATTAATATATTTTATTATAAAAAGAATCAGGATGGGCCAAGGGAAGTTAGGAATCAGGGCTAATGGGAAAGAAGAACAGACTGTCCATTTCATATCTATAGGTCTTTTTGTGTATGTGGAGAAGGGTTATTGAAATTAGAGAAGGAAACAGAGAACTTGGCCAGTATTTTCAGCAAATATTACTCATGTTCCCTTAGCTCAGTCATGTGTGGAGTATTTAGGTACTTAACATATATTAATATTTATTTAGAACTCATGTATAGAGCATTTTTTCTCCAGGGCAGTTGAAGATATATAAGAACTCTAAGCTATATCTGCTCCCTGGAAACTTGTGATGTAGTCAGGGATGGAAAACATGCACCATAGTATCAGTAGTAGGGACAGCATATGATGAGTACCAAGAGTTTATATAGGAAATAAGGTTTATAATAATTTAGAGGAGGGAGATAATAATTTTCACCATAAGATTGTGGAACAACATGACCATACCCAGGGCTGGGCATCTAGTTCTGTGCACTGACTAGAGTTTTGTAGGTTTAGGATTATTAGAAAACCACCTGCAAGAATAAAATCTTAGTCATCTTCTCTAACATGCCCTTTTCTGAACTCCCCAGAGTTAATGCTCTGTCTTTTCAGAAGTGCCTCTGGCTTCTCAAAGCCACATTCATCATGGGGAGAACAATTAGTCTTTGTCTGTCATTAGTAACAGAATCCACAGCCCAGAAAGGAAAAGCCAGCAATGAATTTTCAATCACCCCTTAAGACCCCCAGGTTCTTCTGAGAAATCCCCAAATTTCTTGTAAGAAGAACATGCAATATATTTAGTAACAAGTCCCTCCTTGCCCTGAAGTATGCCAGAAACATAAAATTTGAAAGCTCATGGAAAGTAAAGAAAACTTGTGTGTTTTGTTACTTAGCAATTGGGATCTGAGCTGTTAAAATAGAAACTTTGCATTATTTTATAATTCTGAAAATGTAGTACATGTTATTTTCTTTTCTAGAAGGGGAAAATACTATAGTTTTGTATTCAACTCTTTCAAAAATCCACACTTGTTCAGCTGGCTTTCTTGCTGCTATATCCTTGTCATTCAAAGTGGTTACTTCATGCGCTGGTGGTCTCCAGGTAAAGCAGCAAGTCTATTTCGAATTCCTAGGGAAGACAAGTAAATATTCAGAGAGCGAGAGCATTGTAACAGGGAACTAGGAAAGCTTTCTTGCAACTGGTGGTGTGGGAGAGAACATTAAAGAGACAGAGATCAGAGCAATGGCATCATCCTGAGATTTTAAGAGAGATGGTCCACCTGCTCCACTTCTGGGAAAACTGCCTTACCTCTTGTTGCTCAGCACTACCGCCCTTGCTGCTACCTGACTCCATCCCCAAAGTAGGAGAAAGTGTATTTCCCAAACCACATTTTAAGGCTAGTGCTCTGACAAGAACAAATGAATGGTGAGGAAAATAGGGTACTTGACATAACTTCTTGGAGAAATGGGATAAAAGATGCCTTTCTTTATGAATCAGAGTTGGTTCAATGACCAACTTTTGGTCAACCGAATCTTAAAGGTATAGTGGGTGTGTTGGAAACTTCTGGATTCAAGAATATATCTTATTCTATCTCTGCTCCCATTCCAATGCTGTTATAAAAGGCTTGGGGTTATTGAAGAAGAGATCCTGCAGTCATGTTGCATAGCGATGGGTCAGTAGGAGAGGAGCTCATGAAATAAAGTGTCATTAATTCTAGGGTTCCAGGTAATACTGACCTGCTCTGTTAGGGGTAATTCTTCTGAGTTTAGAAAATGGAGAAGCTAAAATGGAATTTTAGTATTATGCACTTCACAAGAAAATTGTTTATTCAGAATATGAAAGAGAAAGTATTTCTTTCTATATTACATTTTGATGAGCCTTTAGTAAATTCAGGAGGATGTACTATTACAATATTGACACATGGATAAAATATGAACTTTGTTGTTATGTTCATTGATATATCTCCAGCTACATAAAAGAATTTCTGATACCTGACAGATGTAAAATAAATATTTGTTGAATAAATGGCTTAACTGAGTATACTATGTATAATTAGCATAAAATTGAGTAATTTTTCTAACTTTCATTAGATTAAGTTCTTATTCAAATTAGTGGATAATTTCAAAATTAATAAATTATACTTTTATAAATAATAAGTTATATAATTCATCTAAATTAATGGATTGTATTTTTCAGATTATGATCACTTATAATTCTGCAACTTTAGGCACAGGCTATGACATTCTTTTATTCATGAAGTGAAAGAGGTTGTATAACTTTCAACAAAATGTTATCTAAGGATTCTTTTTATTCTAAAAGCCAACAAATCTATGGATGTAGATTGCTTCTCAGGCCACTACCACTTATAACATTCCATGACTCTTATAAAAACATACAAAAGAACAAGCATACCAATTGGTTCTACTTGACACCTACTTTTAGAAAAAAAGCATTGGGAAATTCTGAAAAAATGATGCCTACCCAACTTTAGTGGTTTTCAGAGCATCGCCACATATAGAAGAAATGTTAATTGTTGACCTCTGGAAGTTGTAGCTGATTATCTGGTCAGACAAATCATGGACAACGAGGACCTATCACTTATTAATAATCTTCCAGGCATTGTGCTAGTGCTGTCCTGGTGACACTTTGACTATAGTTGAGGAGACAAAAACCAGTAACTAATCATTACAAATTGTGAAAAATTACCAGGACAAAACAGGAAGTAGAGCAAAGTTAGAAGGTGAACTGTTATGATAGGGAGGTCAGGAAAGGCCTATCTGAAAAGGTCTCATCTAGCAGATGAGGCGTCACCCATACTCAGGACACAGGAGTAAGTGTTTCAGGCAGAGAACACAGCATGGGCAAAGGAATATAATTTTAGAGCTTCTTGTATTTACAGATGAGATAATACGACACCCAGGATTTGCTTTAAAATAATTCACTGGGAGACTGGGAAAAGGGAGGGTAGAAATATAGATAGGTAAGATTGGCCATATAAGGATGACTATTGAAGCTATGTGAGGGCACATAAAGATTTATTCAGCAATACTCTTCTTTTGCATGTTTGTAAATTTCTACAATAAAATGCTTTTCAAAAAGCTTTCTAGTGCTAGTATTGTGCTAGGAAATTCTTTTGTTTGTAGGTCTAGTTATTGTTTAATTTTGTTAGTAGTTTTAGAATATGACCCTCTTTCAGCACGTACAATTTTAAGAATATTGGAACTGTTGGTCTGAGCAGAATAGTGTTTGGAACATCTGAGAGGGGCACTCAGTAAAATCAATAGCCCTAAGTGTAGACTAATTTCTGTTCTTAGTGAGATGGATTTATATATATATTTTTTATGAACTGAGAGAAGAAGAATATGTAAGGAAGCTTTAATAAGTTCAGCTTTTAAAATATCAGCTTTTTTGGAGTATAATTTCCATGCAGTAAAGTTTACATATTTTAAATATACAGGATGATGACACTGCAGAACAATGCCCTCTTCAAAATACAGAACATCACCACCTCTCCAGAATGTTCCCTTGTGTCACTTGTGGTCAATTTTCTTTCCTCCCCACTTGAGGAAACCACTAATCTGATTTCTATTATTACAGATTAATTTAGCCTGTTCTATAATTTCATGCAATGAAATCATACACTATGTTCTTCTTTGTCTTATCTCCTTTCACTCAGCATAATATCTGTGTGATTCATCCTTGTGGTGGTGTGGATTGTGTAATTCTTTTTTCTTTTTTAATTGAGTAAGGTATTCAATTGTATGACTATGCCACAGTTTGTTGACTTGTTGATGGACATTGGGTTGATTCCAGGTTTGGACTATTATGACTGAAACTGCTATGAACATTGAACATTTGTGTGCAAGTCTTTTGTATATACATATGTTTTTATTTCTCTTGAGTAAATATCTAGGAGTGCAATTATTGGGCCAGATGGTAAGCATATTTTTATCTTTGCAGGAAACTATCAAACTGCTTTTTAAACTGCTTTGTCCCATTTTACATGTGCACCAAAAATGTATGGAAGTTTCAGTTGCTTCCCATCTTTGGTAACATTTGCTATTGCCAGTATTTTTTTCTTTTTCTTTCTTTCTTTCTTTCTTTCTTTCTTATTTTTTTTTTTAAGATTTGTTTTATTGTTTGAGAGAGGGTGAGAGAGAGAGAGAGAGAGAGACACCAGAAGGGAGAAGAGCCCAGAGCTTCATACTTGTATAGCATTAGTTTTTTAAACATAGTTTTATTCCACACAGGTGGATGTGCGGCCACATGGGGCAGAAATGAACTGAGGGCTTCCCTTATGGAAGGTGAGAACATTTGCCGCTATCCTGGCTGTTACTAGTTGCACACCACAGTTCAGTATGTGGGTTTGTATGGGCCAGGGTCAGGACTCGATCCCCGGACCTGGTGGTTGCAAAGCAAGAACTCAACCTATTAGGCTATCCTGGCATCCCTATTGCCACTCCAGTGGGCATGAAGTAATATCACATTGTGGCTGTAATATACATTTCCCAAATGACTACTGCTGAACATTTTTTATGATTACTGGATATTAATATACCTTCGTGAAGTGTCTACTAAAGTATTTTACCCTTTCTAATAAATTGGATTATTTGCCTTATTGGGTTAAAAACTGCTTTGTACATTCTGGATCTAATCTTTAATCAATTATATGTGTTGCAAATATTTTCTCCCAGTCTGTCTTTTCATTTTCTTGATGTTTTCTTTATTTCATTTTATTTTATTTTTGTATTGTTTGAGAGAATATGAGAGAAAGAGAGAGAGAAGGGGAGAGGGCCCAGAGCAGTCTCCATAGCTGTACATCATTAGTGGTGAGATGGTTTTGTTCCACACAGGGGGATGTGGGGCTGTGTGGGGCGCGAGCTAAATGGGAGGCCTCCCAAATGGAAGGTGAGAACCTTCGCTGCCATCCCGGCGGTTACCAGTTGCACTGTTTAGCATGTGCGTTTTGCAAGGGCCAAGGCTGGGATTCAGTTCTAGTACCTTGCAGTTGCAAGGCAAGGCTCAACCTATTGAGCTACCCTGGTGTCCCCATATGTATGTATGTATGTATGTATGTATCCTTTTCATCTTTACTACAACTCCATGGTAGGGATTATGAAATAAGAGTTATTTTTATCCCTTTGCAAGCAAGAAAGTGGGGTTCAAAGAGATTAACTTGTTCAAGGTTTCTTGGCTATTAAGTGTGTGGTTTTAAAACTTTTTACCTTCTAAAGAACAAACTGTGTAAATGAGAAACTGGTGAGTCTTGCAAATGAGCGTGCAAGAGGAGTGTGTGAGATGTACTAGACAATTCAGCACTCAGCCTAGGGCCTTTGGATTTCTGGCCCCTCTTTCTTGTATAATCACCCATGAGTACCACACCAATGTGGAGTCTCAAAAGGGGAAGACAGGCCCACTCTTAACACAATTGAAATCATACTTCCTAGATTATTATTGAGGTATTTTCATAGATTTCAAGTTTATTTAGTATATATACTAAAAATAATTTTTGGAGAAGCCGGGATGGCTCAGCGGATTGAGCACTGGCTTTGCAGCCCCAGGTCCAAGGATCGAATTCCAGCCCTGGCCCATGCAGACCCATATGCTGAATTGGAGTGTGCCCCCAGTTTGGTTCTCACTAGGGTGAGCTCCCCATCCAGAAGGCTCCCAGCCTGGATCCCGCCGTGCACAGCCCCCAACCACCTGTGTGGAACAAAACCACGTCAAAAACGGATGATGGACAACTATGGAGACTGCTCTGGGCCCTCCCCCTTCTCTCGGTCTCTCTGTCTCTGTCTGTCAAAAACAATAAAATAAGTCTTAAAAAATTATTTTTGGAAGCTGCAGTTAAATAATGTTTCTTACATATATTATTACTTTATGCTAGACTAGTAATAGATGCCAGGGAGGAATTCTTTGATATAGCCCTGGCTTTAAAGAATCTTTTTCTCTAGATATGGATATGGACACAGGACATATCTCCAGGCAGATAATTAAGAATAATTCCCGGGGAAAGCCGGGACGGCTCAGCGGGTTGAGCGCTCGCTTTGAGGCCATGAGGACCGAGGATCGAATCCCGGCTCCGGCCCAGGCAGGACCCACGTGCTGAACTGGGGAGTTCCCACGGTTTGGTTCTCTAACTGTCTCTGTCTCTGTCTCTCTCTCTATCTGTCAAAAAGTAAAATAGAAATAACTATGCACTGAAGA
>PVKE010014993.1:0-25000 GCA_004027555.1 Craseonycteris thonglongyai
CCACGAGGACCGAGGATCGAATCCCGGCTCCGGCCCAGGCAGGACCCACATGCTGAACTGGGGAGTTCCCACAGTTCGGTTCTCTAGCTGTCTCTGTCTCTGTCTCTCTCTCTATCTGTCAAAAAGTAAAATAGAAATAAATATGCACTGAAGATAAAATAATTACTCTCTATAAATATAAAAAGATATAAAAAAAAAAGAATATATTAAAAAAAGAAAAAGTTGTACAGCAATGTTTCTTATGTCCTCAATTCTATAAAATGACAGAAAACATACTGGTGATGCATGGGAAAAAAGACCAAAAGCATAGAATAAAAGGGTGTTTTCCAGTATTTTCCAACTTTTCTACATTGAATGTAGATTTCTGACATCAGAAGACATAATATAATAATGGTTGTTAAGACATAAAGGTCATTCTTCAAAACAAGCTTGTGCAATGCATGGCCTATGGGCTGTATGTAGCCCAGATGGCTTTGAATGTAGCCCGACACAAATTCGTAAACTTTCTTAAAATATATGAGATTTTTTTTTTTTTTTAGCTCAATCAGCTATTGTTAGTGCTAGTATATTTTATGTGTGGCCCAAGACAATTCTTCTTCCAGTGTGGCGCAGAGAAGCCAAAAATTTAGACATCCCTTGGGGAAGCTGGGATGGCTCAGTGGGTTAAGTGCTCACTTTGCAGCGCCGGGGACCAAGGATCATATCCTGGCCCTGGCCCATGCAGACCCATATGCTGAACTGGGGAGTTCCCCCACTTCAGTTCTCTCTCTGTTTCTGTATCTCTCTCTCTCTCTCTCTTTCTGTCAAAAACAAAAAAACAAACGAACAAAAAAACCATGTTAAAAAAAAGAAAAAGTTTATGAAAAAGTTTTTAATAGCATGAGGAAATATAAAATGTTATATTAAGATGAAAAGAGTATACAAATAATAATTATACACGTAATACGATTAATCATTGTTAAAAGACATATACATAGTTTATATGTGTATACTGTTATTTTGAAATGTTACCAACATATTAACCGGTGTTGGTGGTAGGATCTTGGTGATAATTTACTTTCCTCTTTGTACCTTTTGCATTGTTTGAACTAGAACTGTTCTCGTTCATTTACCATCTAGAATAATGAGTAAGCATTGTTTTTATGAGAAAGTAAGATTTAAAGTATTCTATGTTAATATGTACATATACATGGACTAGATATACATAAAACAGATATATACACAGATATACACACATACACATAACAAAAGATTATAGGAGAAACAGTGCTATAAAATGTTAACAGTGATGTTATCCCTGAATGGTAAAATTATGAGTACTTTTTCTTTCCATTTATCTATATTTTCCATATTTTCTTTGTATTACTTTTACATTAGAAAAACATTTAATTTCAGAAATATAGTTATCAACTCATGTGGTAACATGAAAATGTGCTTAAAGTACAAAATTAAATGAGAAGTAAAAGCAGGATACATGCACTATGATTACAACTACATGAAAACATATGAGGGCTGTCTGGAAAAAAATCCAGCCATAAATGCCTCTATTTTTCATATTATATGGCTGGATACTTTCTGGACAGCTCTCATATGGCCATGTGGCAAAGGCCAAAAGTGGATATGGAAAATAAACCTCTTGAATATGAAAATTTGGGACCAGGCATATTCCAGGGAATTTTCCCATTTATGTATGGCAAGAAAAGTCCATATAAAACTAAAGATAAATGATCTTATAAAGTTCTGTTCTTAAGCTGGTTTCTCTTGGGCTAATGTTTAATCTTTTTGGTACCATGAATGGCACCAACACTGACTTTAAACAAAAGCAATTAGTAGTAGCATAATTTAATAATGAACAAACCAGAAGCAAGGTCAATGACATGTACCAGGTGGTGGGTATCTAATCAACTACTGAGTTTGATGGGGGAAGTCTACTCCTGGCCATCTTGATGATGGTGATAATATTAACAACATCTGTCATTTACTGAGCATCTGTTATGTCCTAGGTTCCTTACATACATTACTTCATCTTTACAACCTATGAAGTAGATAGTATAATCAACATTTTAGAGGTGAGGACACTTAAGCAGGAAGAAATCAAGTCATATAGTTGGTAACCAGCAGACCCAGGATTTAAACTTAGGAGTCTGGGGAAGCTGGGATGGCTCAGTGGGTTAAATGCTCACTTTGCAGCTCTGGGGACCGAGGATCGAATCCCGGCCCCAGCCTGTGTGGACCCATATGCTGAACTGGGGAGTTCCCCCTGCTCAGTTCTCTCTCTGTCTCTGTATCTGTCTCTCTCTCTCTCTCTGTCAAAAACAATAAAATAAATAAATAAATACATAAATCTTAAACTTACGAGTCTGTGACTTCAAAGTCCATATTCTGTTGTTTCATAATATGAATAATTAGATTTGGGTATGATAAGAAGGTATCATTAGTGTATTGTTTTACTCTATCTTCAAAGCCTCCCAAAACATTGTTGTCTTGTTTTCATAATACAGTAATATAAAAAAGGATAATTATTATAGATTGTGTAGTCTACCTTCCTGGTCTAAAATGAAGAGAGAAGCAAAAATTATCAAGAAAAAGTTAAATAAAACTCAAAGAACTTTCACTTTTGACTAACTGCATTTAGCAGAGGTTAAAAATCCCAGGAAAGTCAGTAGTTAATGAGATGAAAGTGAGGGGGGTCAGTGGTGACAAGACAAAAGGGGCTACTTTAGAAGTCACTGCACTGGGAATAAATTCATGGCAGTTGCAAACCCAGCTTGCTGGGCAGTATTGGCAGCACTGAAGTATTCAACTTTCAAAAGTAAGTCCCTGTCTTGAGCACAACAGGCAGCTTTGAGGATTAAAGTGAGCAGGGCATAACCTGAGCACATGAAAAAGAGAAGAATTTAGCTTTTACTCTGGAACACACAGTGAGAGGGGAAGGTGGATGCTGGGAGGGAAAAATCTAAGTGGAAAAGGTAGGAGGTAGAATGCTCCCCCGGTATGCAAGGCCTGGAGGACCATGGCACTCCCGAGTTATATTAGTCAGGACAAAAGCTCAGGGCTAAGAAGTTTCTACAGAGAAAAACTGATGTAACCAAAGAATGGGAGGTTAGGTAAGCACAACTCCAAGGCTGCATTTCAGTGAAGCTGTGTCTACTTCGTTATTTTTAAGGGCTCTAAAAAGCAGTTGAACCTCTCCAAGTCTGTGGCCCCACTGAGCATTTCTGGGAAAACCTGGCATTGGTGCCCTGAGGAAGGGAAAGGTCAATATAGCACTACTCAGGAAAACCAGTACCTTCCCCCTTAGTGGATTGCTGCTTCAGCTTTAAGTTCTTTGCGTGGGTCTTCCCCAGGTAGTGCGACTGGGCCACGACAGGGGAGGAAAAGGTCATGTTACAGATGGGGCAGCACTGGTTCTTGTCTTTGCTTCTGCTGCTCTTCTGGTTGGGAGAAAGAACATAGGTCTGATCATGCCACTACCCAGCCAGAAAATCTTCAATGGTTCCCCACTGCCCACGGGAGAATGGGCATTCAAGGCCCCTTTCACATACTACCCACAATCTACCTTTCTGGATGCTTCTCCAACTATCTCATCCCAGGCTCTACTCACAATTCCCCATTTTATTCTTTGTTGCTTGTCTGCTACTTAGAATGATCTTCCCTTCTTTCCTGCCTGGCATTTGTCTGCTTAGCTAGCCTTCCATGCCCAGATTAAATTTCACCTCTTCTGGAGACTTTTACTCAAGAAAATCATTCAATAAACAATTAGCAAGCCACTTTGTGTGAGTATTCCAGGAAGAATTAATTTCATTCCTCTTCTGTTCTTCCAGAGTGTATAAAACAGACCTTTCTATCATACCACTTGTCACCCTAAACTGACAGTGTCATAGCCTGAGAGACTTTTCTATGAACTAAAGTGCAACGTTTTGGTCATGGACTGTTTGACTCATCTTGTTTCCTATCCTTAACACCCTGCTGGAGTCTGGCGCATAGCAGATGCTCAGGGTTTGTTGAACAACAAGCAGATCACTGGGTTTTACTTGTTGATTGTGATTAGAAGAAAAACAATGTATTTCAATTCTATATTAAAGGCTCCCAGCCTCTCTCAGAGGTCTGATCTGAATAGGGTATTTGCTCTAAGACTATATTATTTAACCTTCGCACTATCCACATTTTGGGCTGAGAAGGAGACTATGATCTTATTTGAACTACTGGGCCACCCTGAGAATAGAAGGAACAGAGATACAAAGAAGTGAAGTGACTTCCTCAGGGTCACAGAATTGATCCTATTTTTTTGAATTCTGACTCATAAGGAAAAGGGAAACCAGGATTGAGTTCAGTGAATTGGAGAAGGGATGAGCATGGCCCTTCCAAACTGGTGGTCACTATAGTATTATAGGAGGCACAGCTTACACACTCTTATTGAGTATCCACTAGAAATTAGAATGTTACCTGATAAGACCCTTATAAGGCAGGAATTATGATGTCTATTTTATGAAGTACAGATTGATTAAATGATTTACCCAAGGTCAACCAGTAAGCTGCATAGCCAGTACTGGGCCATATTCTGCTGACTTCTTATCCAATGACATTTGTGCAGCCTCCCATGGAACAAAAATTATGGTACCCCTGAAGGACTGGGGTTGTTTCAGTATAATTCTCACAGGATTTCTAAGCCAAAAGCAAATGTGGTGACATCTCTATCAGATCAGACATCTGGAAAGGTGTTTCTTCCATTTATTTAGTCAAAACAGTCAAATGCTGACTTAGCTCTTTTCTCTGATCTTAAGTGACAGCCTGGCTTCCTTCCACTTTGTCTCCTCGAGTAATGAACGGGCAGCTTCTTGTCTTATTCCAACAAACCACTGGGTGCTAATGCATAACAAAGGCTCCATTTACTGAGCCCCTACTATGTGCCAGGCTCTGTGTTGGGTGCCTTTTCCTTTCCTCATATTAGTTTGGAAAAATCCTAAAATGTAGTTGCTATCAGCACCCTCATTTTTATAGAGGAAGAAATCAAGGTTCAGAGAAGTAATAAGACTTGTCTAAGTCACATGACAGGGCTAGAAGTCAAGGCCAAGTCAGTCTGACTCAAAGCCCATGCTCTTTCCATCGCACCAACCTGCCTGCTGGCTTCATCAGGAAGCGAGCGGTCTCAACATGGCAGCTGGATTACCTGATCTGAGTCTAGCTTCTTCGTTTCCCCCTTTAATGTCTCCAATCCATGGATTGCTAGGTATCTCTTCACTTTGTTGGCATGTTTTTTGCTCTGCAAGAACCCAGGAAAAAGATCAAAGATAGCCAAATGCCATTTCATATCTAAGGCACTCAAAAAACACTTACTAGATTTTCACCTGATTCATCCTCACAAAACTTTTGAGCAGGAGATAGTGGGGGAAGAAACCTAGTTTATTCAGTTCCTACTCTGTTCAAGGTACTTTACATGTGTCATATCTAATCTTCCCAATTTATAAGAAAATTATCATCATCTCTATCTTATAGATGAGGAAACAGGCTGACGATAGTGAGGTTTCTTGTCCAAGAGGAGTAGCAGAGTTGTGATTCAAACTCAGGTCTATTTGAAGTCAAAATACATACTTTCTACTACGTAAGATATAAGGGAAGATATAAGTATAATGATCTTGATATGGGAGAAATGAGGCTCAGAAAAATTAAGCCAGTTTTCAAGTTCAATCAGCATGCATGGAGGCAATGTCTGGGTGGCTAAGAAAAAATTACGCTTCATTGTGCAAGGCAGGGAGAAGTGGGGGCTTGGTACTGGGTCTGGAAAGTAAAGTAGTCCTAAAGGTACAATGGCATACCTGGTAGTGTGCCAGCTTCTGGGAATCCGAAATGAGCAAGGCACAGCAAACCTTACACTGGGTGTTGGTGAAGAGACACTGGTTCTTCTGGATCATGTGCTCCACTACAGAGAGGAAAATAAAAAATTACTGAGTTAAAAATCTGCCTCAATAGCACTGTCTTTGAACCCTGCCTCAAACTCAGGCACTGGGTAATAGAATGCCATACTATTATATCTTGGCACACTTCAGTCACTCTGCTCCTTCTGCTTTCATGACTCATGCTATATTCTCATACCACCTATACCATTACTTAATTTATAATTTTATGTAAGTCAACTTAATTTACTAAATAGTTTTAAACTTTTAAAAAAAGATTTTATTGTTTTTGATAGACAGAAGCAGAGAGAGACAGAGTCAGAGAGAAGGGGGAGGGCCCAGAGTAGTCTCTATAGTTGTATGTCATCAGTTTTTGACATGGTTTCATTCCATGCAGGTGGGTGGGGGGCCGTGCAGGACAGGAACTGGGTTGGGAGCCTCCTGCATGGGAGTCATGCCCCCGAGAGCCAGGAGCTGAACCAGGGGGCCTCCCACATGGAAAGCTCGCCACAGGAAAAACTGAACTGGGGGGCCATCCCCCAGTTCAGCCAGGATTTGATTCTTGGACCCTGGGGCTGCAAAGGGAGTGCTTAACCCTGCTGAGCCATCCCAGTTTCCCCAGTTTTAAACATTTTAAATTGAGATATATTTGACATGTAATATCTTAATTTCAGGTGTACAATATAAAGAATTGATATCTGTATATATTGCAAAAGGATCACCACAATAAGTCTTGTTAACATCTGTAGCATGTTTTTTCTTCTGATGGGACATTTTCAGATCTACTCTCTTAGCAACTTTCAAATATACAATACAGAGTTATTAACTATAGTCACCAACACTGTACAAGTACCTGTAGGTTCTTTTAAAAAGAAACCTTTAGACCACAAACTTAATTAGACACCAATAAAATTTAAATTAACAGTTTAAATTTAAATTTAAAATTAACAGTATCTAGTCAACTAGCATCAGAGACCTGGAGCTCTCCCCAAAAATAAGAGAGCAGCAACTGTGAAGGGAATCAGAAGGACTGAAAGATTTGGGAAGCTGGGATGGCTCAATGGGTTAAGCACTCACTTTGCAGAGGATCGAATCCCAGTTCTAGCCCGTGCGGACTCATGCTGAACTGGGGTGTGCTTCCCATGCAGGAGGTTCCCAGTTCAGTTCTCACCACCTGGCATGGCCTCTGGCTGGAAGGGGCATGCCTCCCATGCAGGAGGCCCCCAGTCCAGTTCCTGTCCTGTGTGGACTCCACCTACCTGTGGTGGAACGAAACTACACGTTGAAAACTGATGACCTATAACTGTAGAGACTGCTCTGGGCCCTCCCCTTCTCTCTGTCTTTGTCAAAAACAATAAAATAAATCTTATTAAAAAAAAGACATTCCCAGATAGACTGAGAGAACTTCACTGATAGCAGGTCTGTCTTGCAAGAAATACTAAAAGAAGCCCTTCAGGCTCAAAAAATATTATACCAAATGGTAATATGAATTCAGAGGAAAAAATAAATGCCAGAATTAGTAAATATGTGGGTTACTATAAAAGATGTTATATTTTCTCTAATTTCTTTTCTTCTTTAAAAGACATTATATAAAGCAGCAATTAGAATACTATTTAAGTTTTTTGACAATAATAGCTCAAAGGGGGGGGAGGGAGGAAAAGAGTTATATTAAAGGAATGCTCTTATATTTTACCAGAATTAAGTTAGTATTAATTTGAAGTAGACTGTGATGAGTTAAGATGCATCTTGTCATCCCTAGAGCACCACTAAGGAACAAAAAGGTACACTACAAAATTCTTAACACAAAAGAAGTCAGTAAAAGAGGAAGAGAACAACCAAACAAAAAGGAGATAAACAGAAAAACAGAAAATGTAAATCTAGCCATATCAATAATTAACATAAATGTGAATAGTCTGAAAACAGCTCACCCAAAAGGTAGAGACTGTCAGAGGATAAAAACGCAAGATCCAAACAATGGAATTCTACCAATAAAAGGGAATAAAGTATTAATACAAACAACTTGGCTGAACCTCAGAAACATGCTGAAAGAAGCTAAATGCAAAAGATTACATATTGTATGATTCCATTTATATGAAATGTCCAGAAAAGGCAAATTTATAGAGACAGAAAACAGATAAGTGGTTGCATAGGGCAGGAGGTTGGAGTGGGGATTTAAAGTCAAGGAGCACAGAACTAACTGGAGTGATGAAAATATTCTAAAACTGGATTATGGCTACATTACTCTATCCTTTTACTAAAAACCATTCAATTGTACAGTTATAATGGGTGAATTTTATGGTATTTAAATTGTAACTCAATGAAAGTGCTAAGAGAAAACAAACAACCCAAGGTGAGTAAAACTTGGTGTTAAAAGTATCTGTCTACATAGACCTCATGTAAATATTGCAGAAGTAAGGAGAGTGGGAAAATGAACTGGGTTGTGACACTGTACATTCATACACACAGAAAGAGACAGTTAATTTCTGTTCCCTGAGGACAAAGGTCAGTTTCTCTCTGTGCATCCCCAACTCTTAGGCATTCCTCGACTACTATTTCTGCAGCATATTAGACTGAAACTGTTTTGGTGTCTGCTTACTGGACTAGACTACAGATCCCTTCAGAGCAAGGATAGTATTTTCCTCATATCTAGCTCTGATGCCCAAGCCAGTCAAATTAATGAAAGGAAAATTGCTGGATGGTAGGTTGGGAAGGCAACTTTATACCACACAAGTTTGACAGCATGAGGGAGAGAGGGGCCCATAATAATTCAGGAGTCAAAAAACTAGTTTTTAAACTGGAGACATATGGTATAGGTCTATGTACTATCCCAAGATGAAACCACATCCCAGTCTTTGGATGTGGTCAAAATTTTTTTTATCCCAGGGCTATCATTTCACAGGCAACACATTAAATTTTCCAAGATTAGTATGCCCAGCAAGCAAACAAATCGTTAGGAGAAATCTGATTGCTCTACAGATTGATTACCTAATAGGATTAGCACAGAAGCCCAGTCAGTCAGTGCATTTTTGGGTAATGTTAGGCAGCTAGCTGCTAAGGACTGTGAAAAGGGTCACACAACCGGGGCAAAGCCAGCTCTTTTCATCTTCATCTTACCCATTGCCAGGTAAATGCACAGCAAGCTGGGAACTTTCAGGCCAGAAGTGTCCCTGGTTTCTCAGGCTCCTGGCCCCCATGTCAGAAAAGGGACCAAGTTGGTAGAGACCTGGCACCTACTTAGACACTGGTAAGCCAGGGCTCATTCACCAAGACAAGGAGGAACATCAGGGTAAGAAGGCCTTCTAGAGCCCTTGGAACTGTGGGGCATGAGAGAAGGGAGGCAGGAGACACCAGGGATGGGGGAGCTTGGAGACTGAGATGGACAGTCAGGGAGAAGTCGTGAGGGGGCTACGAGTCTGGCGGGGACGGCGTGGGCCTCCCAGAAGGCACGGATAGGGGTTTATACAGTCCGCGAACTCGGGAGAGGTTGCAATCTGGAGAGAGAAAAAGGCAGGGCAAAAAGCACCCGCGGGCCGAGTTTGAGAAGGCCCTTGACCATTTGCACGAGGGACCCTGATTCTTGGGGTGCCGCGGCCTCGATTTTCAGGGGAGCCGGCCCACATTTCCTGGCCGGATAGGGTGCACGGGTCCGGGAGTCTCCCGGCGCGTCACGCAAGGGGGCGGGCCAGGAGTTAGGGGGTGTGACCGCAGGCCCGGGGGCTGGTCGGCGTGCTCGCCCCGCTCTTCCGCCACTCCGCGCGGAACAGGCAGGCGGGCGAGGGGCTTTCTGCCTCTGAGACCCTCGGACTCACCTTCCTCCCTCCCCACTGGTTGGGCCCCGGACACTGCTTCCCAAAGGCGGCGCGCCCTCTCGCGGTCGAAGCGCAGCCCGTCTGGTTCCCGGCCCTCCCGCTCCTCGGGGGTGTTGTATGGCCGGGCCCCTCCGCTGTTCGCGGCCTCCACAGTACCCAACGCAGGACACTCCATCTTCCCCGCAATCCCTAACCCGCAGCTAGCCGCTCTGGATCTCGGTCTCGCGAGATGTGGCTGGGAGCGTGCGTTGGGCCGGCCAGCAAATCTCGCGAGGTTGGGCGCCGCGCACGGCGTTGCTGTGCCGCCCGCGCGGCGCGTCTCTTACCGCTTCGCTGCTGGGGCCTCGTGCGTTCGAACGGCAGTCGGCGGTTCCACAGCTGCCCGCTCCCTTCTGGACGGGCTCGACCGGCCCTGGGCTCAGGGTTCTGAGCTTGCTCGCTGTCAGCCTTTGACACTTATCATTGCGTTCTCTTGAAGGCCCCGTTATGTGGGAATGTTTTCTCCATTTCACCGGTAGGGAAACTGAAGTCCAGAACCTAGAAATGGTTTCCTCAAGCGTTCGTTACTATTACAGTAAGTGGTAGAGCCGGGACTCCATCTCCAGGATTATAATAGAAAAGATATCATTTGAGTTCTACGTGCTAACTCCCAACCCAGACTTCTTCTTAAACTCTTCTCCAACGTAACTGTGAAATCTGAAATTCTGTTATATCTTCTAGTCCCACACCTGAGCCACCAACCTTTCGGCAAGGTTGTTGAAGGGACCTCAGTGGTTCCTTCCCTGGCCCTTAAGCTAGTTCCAGAACAGAAGCCCCAGCAATCCTTTTGAAACAGGCCACATCATGACACCTGGTGCTCAAATTCCCCCACACCTTATCTCTTAAAAGAAGCCACAGTTCTTAATTTAGCCAACAGGACCCTACACAGTCTTACTTCTTTTAACTTCCCTCATTTCCCATTGTGTTAGTGTCCGATCCCTTCATTCCTGTCCAGTTACCCTGGCCTCCAAGAATGCATATCCCCCATATGTCTGTGTGGCTGTCTCTGGTTTCCTTCTCTGGCTAACTTATTTAAAGTTTTAACCCTACACACACACACACACACACACACACATCTCTTCCTGCTTTATTTTTTCCTTAACGTTTATCATTATCAGACATAGTTTATTTTTAAAGATTTATTTTACTGTTGTTTTTTCTGCCATTTTGGGATTCAGTGTTTATTTATTTATTTATTTATTTATTTTTGACAGAGGAGAGAGAGAGAGAGAGAGAGAGAGAGAGAGAAGGGCGAGGGCCCACAGCAGTCTCCATTGTTGTAGTCATCAGTTTTTCGTCATAGTTTCATTCCACACAGGTGGGGATGGGGGCCTCCCACATGGGAGGCATGCCCCTGCGAGCTGGGGGCCAAACCTGGGGCCTCCCACATGGGAAGCTTGCCCTGAAGGGAAAGGAACTGCTCTCCCCCCCCCCCCGCCCCACACACATGGGAAGCACCCCCCAGTTCAGTATATGGGTCCGCATGGGCTGGGGCTGGGATTCGATCCTTGGACCCCAGGGCTACAAGGTGAGCACTTAACCTGCTGAGCCATCTGGCATCCCCCAGACATAGTTTATATTATACTTTTTGTCTTGTTTATTGTTTGCTTCCCCACTAAAAAGGCAAGTCCTGCGAAAGCAGAGATTTTTGTCTATTTTGTTCTCAGCTCAATCCCCAGCACCTTGAAGTATTTGAGCCTGGATCCTCATAGATATGTACAAAATATTTGTTGAATGAGTGAAACTTGATATAATTACCTTATTTCAATCTCATTCTAATGTTTATTTAGGGTTTACTATGGGCTAGATGTTTTAGGCATTGGAATGCAATGGTGAATAGACAGGTAGGGAAACTCTAATGGAATGAATTTTATTCTGGTGGAAGAGAGTGTAATAAGTCAACAGATCGTAATAAACACTAAGGAGAAAATAAAACTACTAAATCTTGGGTGAACGATGTGGGAGGAACTTAAGAATAGAGGAGCTCTGAAGAAATGACATTTGACTCAGGACCTGCTTGAAGAGGAAGGGAT
This sequence comes from Craseonycteris thonglongyai, assembly GCA_004027555.1. NCBI lineage: Eukaryota > Metazoa > Chordata > Mammalia > Chiroptera > Craseonycteridae > Craseonycteris > Craseonycteris thonglongyai. The sequence goes on from PVKE010014993.1 coordinate 11,776, forward strand.
GGCCAAAGACCTTGGAACAGCATTTCAGGTGAGGGAACAGCAGATGCAAAGGCCCTGAGGCAAGAATGAACTTAACTGTGTTGGAGGAACAGGAAAAAGGACTGTGTGGCTGGAGCCCGGTGAACAGGGAGAAATTGGTATCAGAGGAAGCCAAAGAGAGAGATATATATTTTTTGCCTGAAACCATGCAGCTCATTAGAGGGATTTACTCATTTATACTACAAAAATGGAGCACAAGCTCTGTGTCAGGACTCATGCCAGGCTCTGGAATTTCCAGTGCAATAGATGACTAAAGTTTGTGCTGTGCTTTATAGGTTATGAAGCACCTTTAGCATACATTATAACATTTAATCCTTAAGGTGGTTCTCTATTGAGGGATTCCTACATATTTAACAATAAAGAAAAAGACTGGGAGACGTGAAGGTTTTATCATGGTCACATATCTAGTTAGTAACAGACTAAACACTGGTCCTCAGACTGCAAATCCATATTCTTTTGCCAATACCAGATGACCAACCTAAAAGCCAATGATTGTATGTTACTTATTTATCTGAAAGAATATTTCTACATACTCATGTTTGCATAGCATGAGTTATTCAGCTAGAAATCACAAGGGATAGAGAACATTTTTATTAAAGTCTCAGAACTCACAAGGATATTTTTTTTAAATACAATGGAGCAAATCCTGGGAGTGGAGCACTTCAGATGCTATGGATACTGGAAAACAGTCTCCTTCCTCCTATTTTCAATCCAGTTAAATGCTAAAAAGAATTTCTCTTTACTTTCCAATGAATCCTGTCACAGTGTATCCCCTGTGCCACTGAAGCAGAGTCCTGAGCTACAGCTTTTGAGTGTCCGACACTGTATGTCACCAGTTTTCTGCTGTGTGTTTGTGTAAGTCCTTTCAATAATGCTCAGGCTCCTTGCTGGGACCTGGCAGTGCAGGTGATGCTATATATTTATAGGGCTGGCTTTTTATTTCTTCTCTGGAAAATGAGACCATTTCTCAACATGTTGTATGTATTGTCTATAAGAGAAGAACAATCCCAGGAAATAGCTTTGCCAAGAGGCAGGAATTGGTCACAGTTCAGCAGACATTTCAATTGGGTATAAACAGTGACTGTGTGTGTGTGCACAATGTGTACTAACCTACATTACAGAATTTAGTAAAATATAGTTCCTCTTCTCAGGAAGGTTAAACTCTTGACAAGAAAGTATCTATTATATACCTGAGGGTAAAGGGGAAGGTGGGTGGAAGAGTGGGGGTAGGGTGGGGGGGTAGGGAGGGGGCATCAAATATATGGTGATGGAAGGAGAACTGACCCTGGGTGCTGAGCACATAATGCAAGGCATAGACAATGTAATGTAGACTTGTACACCTGGAACCTATGTAATTTTTACCAACCAATGTCACCCCAATAAATTTAACAATAAAAAAAATAAATAAAAAAATAAAAGTACTATATAATTAATATCAGAGAGTATGTGTTAACTGCTATAATAGAAGTGACAAATGTTTTGATTGCACCCAGGATTTCTTAAAGGTGACTGAGTGATGACACAGGAATTCAGTGCCACTGAAAGTTTTATTACGGTTCAAAAGAGAAAGGGGATATAATAATATTAAAAAAAAAAAGAGAAAGGGGGCACACCACACCGTGCAGGGTTTTATGGGGAAGTACCAGGGTTGGTCAGGAAACAGAAGGAGAAAGGGAAGAGCAAGGTCCAGAGCCTTTATTGTGGTTTCTGCAGGAAGGAATGGACGAGGCAAGGTAAGCAATTTAGGATTGTCTAGTTTGAATAATTTCAGCAGTCTCTGGGCTGTAAGAGTGGGTCCCTAGATGTTTGAGGTGATTTAGGGCAGGGGGAACACTGACTTTGTGTGTGAGAGATAAAGGAGGTGGTTGGGAGTGTGGGCTTTGGATTGATTGGTTTGCAAATGAAAGACATACTTGAAGGCAGATTATTTACTATCTTTAGGAATGAGCTAACCCTGAGGGGCAGTTCTACCTTGGTCCACAAGTCCCCAAGATATCAAAGTATCATAAAATATAGGAAATAAACCATTAGGGGAAGCCAGGATGGCTCAGGGGGTTAAGTGCTTGCTTTGAAGCCCCAGGGACCGAGGATCGAATACTGGCCCCGGCCCATGCGGACCCATATGCTGAACTGGGGTGTGCTTCCCATGCGGGAGGCCCCCAGTCCATTTCCTGCCCTGCGCGCCCCCCGCCCACCTGTGTGGAACAAAACCATGTCGAAAACAGATGACATACAACTATGGAGACTGCTCTGGGTCCTCCCCTTTCTCTCTGTCTCTCTGTCTCTGACTCTATCAAAAAATTAAATCTTAAAAAAACCCCCAAAACATTAATACAACAACCAAGGCTAGTATGGATTGAGTGGGACAACAAAACCACAGTTGTTGGGATCAGGATACTATCTGGGTTACCCCATAGGAGGTTTTCTTCTTATCTTTGTGAACACATCTCTAGCTATTAGAGGTGGCCGTAAATTAGGTTTTACCAACAGGATATCAACAAGTGTTGTTTGGTTTAGAACCTGAGATTGATCCAAAATAGCTGGGGTGCTCCTGAGGAATACTGTGGAAAAGCCACACTCTGGGGAACACATCTTTGTTGCAGTCTTTCCTGAGCTGGGTTATTTTGTACTGTCTTCAGGGCTGTCAGGAAGCTGTGTCTTCAGGGGATGCCAGGTTTTAATTCAGCACCTTTCCAAGGACAAATGAAGGTACAGGGAGTTTGCTGATCACAGACTGGGATTTCCAGAGGATTTTGAGAAGGAGGGGAAGGAGGAGGATTAGATTAAAGTAGAGCTTCTCAACTTTTCCAACGTCACAGCTCACTTAGAAAATAAGTGTATCTGTTGCTTATTTTGGATAGCTGGGGTACTTCTGAGGAATACTGTGTAAAGGCCATACTCTGGGGTACACATCTTTGTTGTAGTCTTTCTATTCAGCAGTAAGAAAAGATGAAATACAGCCATTTGTGACAATGTGGATGAACCTTGAAACCATCTTATTAAGCGAAACAAGTCAGGCTGAAAGAAGCAAGAAACATATGACCTCACTATAGGTGGAATATAAAACTGTAAGTAACAAAGAAACAAAAACTCATAGACACAGTCAATAGTTTAGTGGTTACCTGAGGGTAAGGGGAAGGTTGGTGGGAGAGTGGTGGGGGGGGGGAGTAGGGAGGGGGCATCAAATATATGGTGATGGAAAGAGAGCTGACTCTGGGTGGTGAGCACCTAATGCAATGCATAGACAATGTAATGTAGAATTGTACACCTGGAACCTATGTAATTTTTGCCAACTAATGTCACCCCAATAACTTTAACAATTTAAAATAAATTCAAAGAATAATAAATAAAGGTTTTAAAAAAGATTTTAAAAATTAAAAGAAAAAGCAGCATGTCTGTATGACAAATTAGAATAAGCAGATAAGGCTACTGCTCTCATTACCCTAGCAGCTGTCCAGGGACTGATTCCAGGCCCTGCTGGGTCACCCTTAGGTGCTGCAGGGGTGGATGGTCAGAGCCATATGAGGTACAATGGATGGCCATGATGGCTTCAACCCTGATGATGTCTGAGGCAAGCAGGATGGGGATTAACCCTGATAGTCTCTGAAAATAAAGAGGCCATCAGTTGAAGTTGGGAGGTACTCATCTTGACATCAGCTACTCCATTCTACACTTATGACCTACGTGATTTTATGTCAATCAACATTTGTGAGGTGGCTTTTTCATCTATAAAATGAAGAAATGGTATCCACCTTAAATGGTGATTGTGAAGACTAATGAAAATAATCCCCATAAACTACCTAACACGTTGCCTGGCACACAGTAAATGATAATTGTTACCAGTTTATTCTGAAAGCTATATTTTTCTGATTTTTAACTAATTGAAGTTAGGTTCCAGTTTCCACCTTGATTAAAACCATATCAGCTAAATCCCACTTTTCTCCATAATTTCTAGAACCAGTTTCAGTTTATAGTCTACACATTTGATTATGGATCAGAGTGATTTAGTGTAGTTTAATGTACCCAAGGAAATTTAGAATGGCCTAAGACGGGGGTGGCGAACCTGTGGCACGCGTGCCCAAAGTGGCACGTGGAGCAATTATTTCGGCACGCAGAGCTGTGAATACCATTTAAAAAATTATTGTTTATGCTCTTATAGACATAAAAATAATCGATACCTCTATCTCACTCGATGGGTTGGCATGCGAGTCGAGCGAGTATACTCTTATTTCATAAACTTTGGCACTCAATTGCCAAAAGGTTCGCCACCCCTGGCCTAAGATGATCCAATGACGCTCTGTCATCTCTACTGAAGGATTACCAAGAAATTGGTATAGATCTTGAACTGGCATCGTAGTTTGAGTCACATCTAATCAACAGGCTTTATTCAGGGCCTACTACATTATGTGCTGGAGTCTTAGTCCATTCAGTCTGCCAAGACAAAATAGTATAGACCAAGCATGTCCAAGCCACAGCCTGTGGGCCACAGGCAGCCCAGGACGGCTTTGAATGTGGCCCAACACAAATTCATAAAGTTTCTTAAAACATGAGATATTTTTGTGGTTTGTTTTTAGCTTATCAGTTATCATTAGTGTGTTAGTGTATTTTATGTGTGGCCAAAAATAACCCTTCTTCCAAAGAGGCCCCAAAAGCCAAAAGATTGGACACCCCTGCTATAGACTGTTCTGGAGGCTGAAAATCCAAGATCAAGTGCTGGCAGATTGGGTGTCTGGTGAGAACCTTCTCCCTGGTTGGTAGACAGCCATCTTCTCCCTCTGTTCTCACATGGCAGAAGGAGTTGAGGGAGCTCTCTAGGGTTTCTTTTATAAGGGCACTAACCCCATTCATGAAGACACCACCCTTACCACCTATTCACTTCCCAAAGCCCCACCCACTAATACTATCACACTAGAGATTAGGATTTCTTTTTTTTTTTTAAAGATTTATTTTGTTTTTGACAGAGACAGAGAGAGAGAGAGACAGAAAGAGACAGAGAGAAAGGGGAGGGCCCAGAGCAATCTCTATAGTTGTAGTCATCAGTTTTCCACATGGTTTTGTTCCACACAGATGGGCAGGGCTGAGCAGGGCTGGAACTAGGCCGGGGGCCTCCTACATGGGAGGCATGCCCCCTTGAGCCAGGGGCCCAACTGGGGGTCAAGAACTGAACTGGGGGCCTCCTGCATGGGAAGCACACCCCAGTTCAGCATATGGGTCTGCATGGACCAGGGCCAGGATTTGATCCTCAGTCCCTGGGGCTGCAAAGTGAGAGCTTAACCTGATGAGCCATCCCTGCTTCCTTGAATGTTATACTTTATAAGCTAATATCACATTGTTTTTCAAAGTGGTTGACTGTATTAATTTATATTCTCATCAGCAAAGTATAAGAGTTCCCATTGATTTTCATTCCCTCTAGAGCTTGGTACTGTCAGACTTTATTTTTTGCCAATCTACAGGGTACAAAAGGTATTAGATATATGTTCGACCTTTCCATTCCATCCTTTATCTCTCTCCTTTTTTAATTCATCAAACATTTATTAAGCATCTTCCATGAACTAGATATTTTGTTAGGTACTAGGGAATTTAATGGCTTTCTTTTTTTTCTAATTTACTTTTTTTATTGAAGTATTAAGTATACAAATACAAACTTTGAATAAACTTTTTTTTTTAAGATTTATTTATTGTTTTTGACAGACAGAGAGAGAGAGAGAGAGAGAGAGGCAGAGAGAGAGAGAGAGAGAGACAGAGAGAAGGGGGAGGGCCCAGAACAGTCTGCATAGTTGCACATCATTGGTTTTTCCACATAGTTTCATTCCACAGGTGGGCTTGGAGCTGCAAAGGGCAGGAACTGGGCCAGGGTCTCGCCCCAGTGAGAACTAAACTGGGGGCACTCCCCAGTTCAGCATATGGGTCAGCATGGCCGGGGCTGGGATACGATCCTCAGTCCCCAGGGCTGCAAAGTGAGTGCCTAACCCACTGAGCCATCCAGGCTTCCCCTTAAAGTCTACTTTGTCTGATAATTTAGCTATGCCATCTCTATTTTGTTTGTATTTGCATAGTATGTATTTTTTAAAGACATATTTCAATGTTTTTGACAGAGACAGAGAGAGAGAGAAAGAGAGAAGAGGGAGGGCCCAGAGCAGTCTCCATACTTGAACTTCATCAGTTTTTGACATGGTTTCATTCCACACAGGTGGGCGGGGGCCACGCAGGGTGGGACCTGGGCTGGGGGCCTCACCCCCTCGAGCCAGGGGCCAAACTGGGGGTCAAGAACCAAACTGGGGGCCTCCCACATGGGAAGCACACCTCCGTTCAGCATACAGGTCTGCACAGGCTGGGGCCGGGATTCGATCCTCGGTCCCCAGGGTGGCAAAGCGAGCATTTAACCTGCTGAGCCATCCCGGCTTCCCCGTAGTATGTATTTTTTTCTCCTTTTCTTTTGTGTTCTCTTTATATTGATAACTTTATATTTAAAGTATGTCTCTTATAAATAGCATATACCATGGTAGGATTTAAAAAATCCAGTCTTACAATCCAGTTTACTTCAATTTAACTTAATTACTTGATAATAGTGTTTATTTCTACCATTCTGCTATTTGTTTTCTGTTTGTTCCACCTGTTCTTTGTTTCTTTATTCTCTCATTTTTTGTCTTCTTTTGGACTGAGCAATTATTTTTTAGTATTCCATTTTTATTGTTTACTTGTGCTTTTATTATTTAATTACTTGGGTATTTGCTTATTATTATATATGGTTATTCTTTTAATGGTAACTCTAGAGGTGATAGTATGCATCCTTAACTCATCACAGTCTACATTAAATTAGTATTTTTTCACTTCCTGAACAATGCTGGAACCTTAAAAAAGTTTAACACTTTCTGCTTTCTATGCTATTGTTTTTTTTTGTTTTTGTTTTTGTTTTTTTTAAAAACAGGTAAGCCAGATCTTTTTTTTTTTTTTATATAGTTTTTATTTTTATAATATTTTTGACAGAAAGAGAGAGAGATACAGAGACAGAGAGAGAACTGAACTGTGGGAACTCCCCAGTTCAGCATGTGGGTCTGCCTGGGCAGGAGCCAGGATTCAATCCTCGGTCCTCGGGGCTTCAAAGCGAGCGCTTAACCCGCTGAGTCATCCCGGCTTTCCCAATACTATTGTTATACATTTTATTTTAATATGTTTTAAATCTCTCAAGACATTAAAATTGTTGTGGGGGAAGCCGGGATGGCTCAGTAGGTTGAGTGCTCACTTTGCAGCCCTGGGGACAGGATCGAGTCCCAACCCCGGCATGTGTTCACCCACATGCTGAACTGGGGTTTGCATCCCATGTGGGAGGCCCCCAGTTTGGTTCTCACCCCTTGGCTTGGCCCCTGACTTGAGTGGGTGTGCCTCCCATGCAGGAAGCCCCCAGCCTGCCTCCTGCCCTGCATGGCCCCTGCCTACCTGTGTGGAATGAAACCATGTCGAAAACTGATGATGTACAACTATGGAGCCTGCTCTGGGCTCTCCCCCTTCTCTTGCTTTCTGTCTCTCTCTGTCTCTGTCAAAAACAATGAAATAAATCTTTAAGAAAATAATATAATTGTTGTGGTTTTAAATTGTCAGTATTCATTTATATTTATATTTACTTACTCAATTACCATTTCAGGTGTTCATTTTTTTTTTAAAGATTTTTTATTAAAATATAGCTAACATACAATATTATATTAGTTTTGGGTATGCACAATATTTATTCAACATTTATATGCCTAAAAAAGTGATCACCATGAAAAGTGCAGCAACTATCTGGCCCTTTATTATGCTATCACAATATTAGTGATTATATTCCCTATGCTGTACATTATATCCTCATGATGTATTTGTTTTTTAACCTGAAAATTTGAGCGTCTTATTATCCTTTACCTTTTCTCCCCTTAAAAAATTTTTAGGGAAGCCGGGATGGCTCAGTGGGTTAAGCACTCACTTTGCAGCGCCAGGGATCCAGGATCGAATCCCGGCCCCGGCCCGTGCGGACCCATGTGCTGAACTGGGGAGTGCCCCCAGTTCAGTTCTCTCTCTGTCTCTGTATCTCTCTATCTCTCTCTCTCTGTCAAAACAAAAAAAAAAAATTTTTTTTTAAAGATTTATTGTTTGATAGAAGGTGAGAGAGAGAGAGACAGAAGTGGGGAGGGCCCAGACTAGTCTCCATAGGTGCACATCATTAGTTGTGTCATGGTTTCATTCCACACAGATGGATATGGGGCCTCATGGGGCAGGAACCAAACTGGGGGCCTCCCTCATGGGAGGTGAGAACCTTTGCCAGTCAGACATCCTGGTGGTTACCAGTTGCACTGCACTTCAGTATGTGGGGTTGCACGGGCTGGGAGTCAAACCCTGGACCTTGCAATAATTGAGAGGCAAGCACTTAACTGCTGAGCTATTCCAGCATCCGCAGGTAAAGACATTTTAATGCAATCAATGGTTATTTCATTGAAAAGGACATAAAGTGGTCGAACTGTTGTGTATGCACTGACAGAGGGAAGCCTATTATCAGGTTGTTTTATAGGTCTACACGCCAAATTAAAGAATTGGCTCCCCATGACCATGGAGTCACTGCTGCATTTATAGACAGAGTCTTGCATCCAGCCCCTTCCTAATGAACTGAAAGATGTTCTTGAAGAGGCTGTAAAAGTTGTAAATTTTATTAAGTCACAACCCCGAAACTCCAGAATGTTTAAAGCAATGAGTGAAGAAATGAACAGGATTCACAGCATGTTATGTTTGCATATGGAAGTAAGGTGGCTATCTTGTGGCAAAGTACTCACATGGATGTTTGAACTTAGACATGAAGTCCAGGTATTATATTTTTTGAAGACCATCGTTTCCCTCATGTTTCAAAGTTTCAGGACAGTGATTGGCTTCAAAGTCTTGCATATTTATCAGATATTTTTCTAGAAATAAACTCAATTTGGGACTTCAAAACAGTCCAATCACTATATTCAAAGTAATCAACAAAATTGGGTCAATGATTAAAAAACTGGTTTTTTGGAAAGAGTGTGTTGAAAGAGGTCAGACTGAAGTTTTTGAAACTGCCCAACTTCTTATCTGAGAATGACTTGCATCTATCTAAAAACGTGAAAGAGATTATTGTAGTCACTTGGAAGGTCTTAAATTATCCTTCTATAAGTACTTCCCTCAATGTGGAAGAGAAAACAAATGGATTGCAGATCCCTTCAATGAAGAATTTTTCAAAGAAGCTAAACTACCAATAAAAAAGAGCAGCTAATTGAACTTTCAATTCTTCTTTAAATTCTCATTTTAAAAGAAAGCATCTTACCTTCTGGGTAGATGTCAGTGAGGAATACGAACAGCTCAGTGAGAAGGCACTCAAATATCTCTTGCCATTTACTAATACTGAACTAGCTTAATGCAAGTCCAGATTTAAGACTATATCTTGCATCTTTTGAGCATGATTTCAAGAAACTAAGTGCACCAAAGCAAGCTTAATGATCTCACTAACAGTGTTTCATTTGGCTAATGATCTGCATAACAATTATTATAGACTTTTCAGATAACAAATAAATATTAATAATAAATTAAAAGTTTTTAAATACTTTATTATTATCAATTTTTAACTCTGTTACCAATATTGTAAAATTAAATCTGTGGTCTGTACTTTTAGTGTAGTAATTTTTCTTTCCTAACTTATTACCTTATTTCTACTATTTTACATTGAGATAGGCACTGAACAAAAGTGTCAGTATTTAAAAACAGCTGTTTCAAAAACAAGGGATACAATTTATAGAAATAGGTTTAAAAGGGGTACACAAGTGGAAAAAGATTGGGAACCACTGGGTAGAGTAATGAACAATTTTAGCCTGTTTGATGGAGACTCATATATGGTGGCTGTCCCATCTGTAGGGAGGGGAAGGGCTCAGCAAAGAAATAGTGGCCTCTACCAGCTCCTCCCATTATGGAGCAAGCTGCCCCTCCAGGCTTCACCCTAAAGCAAGATAATTCGGTTCCTCCCAGTATGTCCCTGGCACCTTTTGAGCTGCTGCCCCAGAGCTAGATCTCAGAGTGATTGAGTCCATTAGCAAGTAAGTCTATGCATGGGTGTTTTGTTTTTTAATTTCCTTTTTTATTATATATATATATATATATATATATATATATATTATTTTCAGTGAATACTTTTTTTTTCTTTAGATAGTTTCCGGATGTACAAGTCCACATCACATCACCCATGCATCACATTATGTGTCCACCACCCAGCATCAGCTTCCCCTCCACCACCATATATCCGGTGTCCATGCCCACTTGCCCCCCAGCTCTCCCTCCCCTCTCCTCCCCTGCATGGGTGTTTTTAAGAGTAACACCTGGGACTGCAACTGCCCTTGTCTCACTCAGCTACAAACTCCACTGATTTTCATGGTCAGAAGTTATGGGGACTTCAATCAGGGAACTGAAACCCTGGGGTGGGGAGTCTGGTGTGGGGCTGGGATTCCTTGTTCCTCTGGGGAGAAGACCTCTGTTGAACTCCCTATTTTTAATGGTCACAGAGTGGTGTAGGACCAGCCCATTTCTCATCGCCACCCCTCCTACTAGTCTCAAAGTGGACTCGGTTTGTCTGTAGTTGTAGGGCTTCAGTTCAATTAGATTGCAGGTGATTCTCAATGATGGGCTTTCTATAGTTTAGTTGTAATTTTGATATGGTAGTGAGAGGAGGTAAGCACAGCGTTTACCTACTCCATTGTCTTAACCAGATCTCCTCAGGTGTTCATTCTTTTTGGCAGCTCCATTTTACAACTTGGCTCATCTTCTTTCAGACTAAAGAATTTCATTTAGTATTTTTTTAGTGTAGGTCTGCTTATGATGAATTAACTCAAATTTTTATTGTAAAAAATTGTACTTTATAATCAGTGAAACAGAATCGAAAACCCAGAAATAAACCTACAAATATATGGACAGATACTTTTTGATTAAGGAGTGAAAATATACTATTGAGAACAGAAAGCCTCTTCAGTAAATGGCGCTGGGAAAATTGGAAAACCACATGCAAAAGAATGAATCTGAACTGCAAACTGACACCATGAACCAAAATTAAATCAAAATGGATCAAAGACCTCCACATAAGACCTAAAACAATAAATTGCATTGAAGAAAACATTGGTACTGAACTTATAGACTTTGGGTTCAGAGAGGACTTTATGAGCTTGACCCCAAAGGCAAGGAAAGTAAAAGAGAAAACCAACTGAATGGGAGAAAATATTTACAAACAATGCCTCTGATAAGGGGCTAATATCTAAAATATATAAAAGACTTATACAACTCAACAACAAAAACAATCCAATTGAAAAATTGGCAGAAGACCTGAACAGACACTTCTCCAATGAAGACACACAAACAGCCAACAGATATATGAAAAAATGCTCAACTTCACTAGCAATTAGGGAAATGCAAATTACAACCACAATGAGATACCACCTCACACCTGTTGGAATGGCTATAATCAACAAGACAAGGAACAACAAGTGCTGGAGAGGCTGTGGAGAAAAAGGAACCCTCATACACTGCTGGTGGGAATGTAAACTGGTACAACCACTATGGAAGGCTGTATGGAGATTCCTCAAAAAATTAGGAATGGAATTGCCATATGACCCAGCAATTCCTTTTCTGGGTATCCAAAAAGCTTGAAAACCTTAGTCAACAAAGAGATATGTTCCCAAATGTTCACTGTAGCAGTGTTCACAGTAACCAAGTCGTGGAAACAACCAAAGTGTCCTTTGATGCATAACTGGATAAAGAAGTTGTTGGGCATGCTGGGATAGCTCAACAGGTTGAGCACTTGCCTTGCAACTGGCAGCCTGGTCTGTGCAAGTCCATATGCTGAACTGCAGAGCAAGTGGTAACTGCCACGCCCAGTGGTGAAGGTTCTCACCTTCCATGTGCAAGGACCCCATGCAGTCCCACACCCACCTGTGTGGACTGAAACCATGTGACAACTAATGATGTACAACTATGGAGACTGCTCTGCTCCCCCACCCCATACCTTCTCTCAAAAAATAAAATAAATCTTAAAAAAAAGAAGTTATGGTACATTTAGACAACAGAATACTACTCAGTGATAAGAAAAGATGAAATACAGCCATTTGTGACATGGATGAACCTTGAAATCATCATATTAAGTGAGATAAGTCAGACTGAAAAAATGAAGAACCATATGACTTCACTTATACGTGAATATAAAACTGAAATTAACAAAGAAATAGGGGAAGCCGGGATGGCTCAGTGGGTTAAGCACTCACTTGGCAGCCCTGGGGACCGAGGATCGAATCCCGGCCGCGGCCCATGTGGACCCATATGCTGAACTGGGGTGTGCCCCCAGTTCGGTTCTCATCGAGGTGAGACCCTGGCCCAGTTCCTGCCCTGTGCAGCCCTGTGCCCACCTGTGGAATGAAACTATGTGGAAAAACTGATGATGTGCTACTATGGAGACTGTTCTGGGCCCTCCCCCTTCTCTCTATCTCTGTCTCTGTATCTCTCTCTCTCTCTCTCTCTCTCTGTCAAAAACAATAAAAATAAATCTTTAAAACTGAAATTAACAAAGAAATAAAAACTCATGGGGGAAGCTGGGATGGCTCAGCGGGTTAAGTGCTCACTTTGCAGTCCTAAGGACTGAGGATTGAAGCCTGGCCCCGGCCAATGTGGACCCATATGCTGAACTGGGGTGTGCTTCCCATGTGGGAGACCCCCAGCCCAGTTCCTGCCCTGCACAGCCCCTGCCCACCAGTGTGGAACGAAAACCATGTCGAAAACTGATGATGTACGACTATAGAAACTGCTCTGGGCCCTCCCCTTCTCTCTCTGTCTCTGTCAAAAACAATAAATTACATTAAAAAACAAACAAACAAAAGTCATGGACACAGTTAATAGTTTAGTGATTACCTGAGGGTAAAGGGGTAGGGGTTTGGTGAAGGAGAGAGTGGGCATCAAATATATGGTGATGGAAAGAGAACTGATTCTGGGTGGTGAGCACATAATGCAATACATAGACAATGTAATGTAGACTTGTACATCCGGAACCTATTTAATTTTTAGCAACCAACATCATCACAATAAATTCAACATTAAAAAAAAGTTCTAGGGAAAGCTGGGATGGCTCAGCGGGTAAAGCGCTCGCTTTGAAGACCCGGGGACGGAGGATTGAATC
>PVKE010014993.1:30000-34111 GCA_004027555.1 Craseonycteris thonglongyai
CAGGAACTGGGCCGGGAGCCTCCCACATAGACCCCGGCAAGAACTGAACTGGAGTCACATCCCAGTTCAGCATATGGGTCCGCATGGGCCAGAGCTGGGATTCGATCCTTGGGCTCCATGGCTGTAAAGTGAGCGCTTAACCTCTGAGCCATCCCAGCTTAACTCCCCCCTCCCTTTAAAAAAAAAAAATTTACTTTATTGTTCTTGACAGGGAGACAGAGAGAGACAGAGAGAAGAGGGAGGGCCCAGAGCAGTCTCCATAGTTGTATGTCATTCCACACAGGTGAATGGGGGCTGTGCAGGGCAGGAGTTGGGCTGGGGGCCTCCTGCATGGGAGGCATGTCCCCTTGAGCCAGGGGCCGAGAACTGAACTGGGGGCCTCCTGCATAGGAAGCACACCCCAGTTCAGTACACCCCAGTTTAGCATGTGGTCCCGCCCTGGCTGGGATTTTATTATTGGTCCTTGGGGTTGCAAAACGAGTGTTTAACTTGCTGAGCCATCCTGGCTTCCTCTGGAAGTCCTCTTTTGTGAGTGTTTTTAGTTGCACTATCATGGCTACCTCAATGTCCTGAATCAGTTCAGGTCACACATCACTTCTGGTAATGGCAATTTCTGTCAAATAAAAATATTATGGTGTGTTCTCATCTACCTTATTCACCAGTCCTGGTACTGTGTGACTTCTGGCTCTTCCCCAAAGTCAAAATGACCATGAAAGGTAAAACATTTACATGAAAGGTAAATGTTTTGAATTGATTCAGGACATTAAGGCAGCCACAATAGTGCAAGTAAAGATACTCACGAAAGAGGACTTCCAGAAATGCTTCAGAAAGTGTCAAGAATGATGGGATAAGTGTGTTTGAAGTGAGGGGGGAGGGGGGAGGTATTTTGAAGAGGATCAATGGCAATGTCTTTTAATGTAATAAAATTTTTTATTTAAATATTCATATTGTTAGATCACACCTCATATTGCTTGTAATTAATAAGCATATTGTGGGGAATTACTTTGAAGTTATGTAAATATTCTATACTTCATCACAGTTTCCATTTAGTAATTTATTTACAAATGGGTTCACTGTTTCCTATTTTATTTAGTAGGTTATCATCAGTCACTATCATTATTTATTTTGATGTTCAGATTGTCCCAGATTTGGCCTTTGAGCTGGCTCCTTTGTCCTTTTGACAGTTCCTCATCATTCTTTGCACACTTTTTTGCTTTCTGGTATAAAAGATGCTCCAGGCTCACCTCACACTTAACTTTTCCTAGCCCTGGAATCACCATTACTCCAATGGATCCTGGATCATTGTAATGGAGAATGGTATTTAGAAGCCACAGACTGGGCACTAGGTATGTTCATTGTCATTGGGATGTTTCTGCTTCCTGGCCCTCTTAGTGGACAGAGCTAGGGCACCAATAACCCTGATCTCGATCACCTCATCTTATCCTGCTCAGACTCTGACACCCCAAAATGAGATACCCTTTCATGGGGAAACTTCCTCACTCAATCAGGCTCTAACTTCTCAAGCTGGTCTGGCTCCCTGTGTAGGCAGCTACCCTGCTCAGACTCTGATACTTTTGCTAGACTGCTGCTCTGCAGTGATGTTCTCTACCCCTTCAGACTGCAACACTATGCTTCAGGCCACTGCAGATCTTCCCATCCTAGGTGTCAATGCCTATTTTGTTTGCACCACCTGACTGCTTTAGAACTGAATTGTTCAGGAAAGGAGCGGAAAGAAAGTAGAGGGACTGGAAGAAGGAGAAGGGAAAGGATATTATTGATTTTGAGCCGAAATTTTCATAACTCTGACCACTGACCTATCAGTCTAATAGTTTTCTTTTTCTTTTGGTCCTTTTGACATCACTCTATAAATCTTTGAAAGCTTCCTTTATTTCTGGCACAAATAAGATGGTTCAGGATCATCTGTATGTTCCATGCACAAGAACTTGATTCAGCCATTTCCCTAAGGAGCCCTGTGTGCTTTGTTCATTTTTAGTGGGAAATTATATTAGACACTACAATATAAATGATAGAGAACCATTGGTTAATGGGGAGACATTGCTTCTAGCCCATTTTTGGACTATTTATCATATTGGTATTTTTTACTAAGTTTTCATTTAATATCCTTGATTTTAATTATATGTATATTTTCCTTTCATTGAAAATTTTTTTTTTCCTTGACAGAGAGAGACAGAGACAGAGAGAAGGGAGGGGAACCAGAGCAGTCTCCATAGTTGTACGTCATCAGTTTTTGACATGGTTTCTTTCCACAAAGGTGGGAGTGGAGCCGAGCAGGGTGAGAACCAGGCTGGGGGCCTCTTGCATGTAGGGCATGACCCCGTAAGTCACGGGCCGAACTGGGGGACCTCTCACATGGGAAAATCACCCTGGCAGGAACTGAACTGGGGCCCCCTGCACACGGGAAGCACACCACAGTTCAGCCTGTGGGTCCACATGGGCTGGGTCCAGAACCAGGACTTGATCCTCAGACCCCGGGGGCTACAAAGCCAGTGCTCAACCCACTGAAATTACTGAGCTAGGGGAGCTCCCCAGTTCAACATATGGGTCCGCACGGGCCGGAGCCAGGATCTGATCCCCAGTCCCTGGTGCTGCAAAGTAAGCACTTAACCCACTGAGCCATTCCGGCTTCCCTTTGTTGAGAATCTTGATTGCCAATATCATTAACACAATTACTTATTTGCTTTAACCTACAATATAATGACAAAGTTTAAAATGCCAAATCTGAAATTACTACAAACAAAACTGGCAGGCCTACAATTTATGTAAGGTGACCAGACGTCCCGCTTTTGGCGGGACAGTCCTGATTTTGAACAATTTGTCCCTCGTCCTGCGGCGTTTTAAAAACGTTCCGATTTTTGGAAAGAATGCACGACAAGCTAGGGAACGGCGGGAGATAGACCAAATTTTTGAACCCCCTCCCCCCTGGTCAATGGTGCCTCGCTTTACCAATGTTAAAATCGGGTCACCTTAAATTTATCCTGTATAGATTCTTCTCCCACAACCATTGTTCTTGTGAACACCCTTGAACTTGAACTTTGCCAGGCTTATTTTAAATGAAGTCAGTTACTTTGGGAAGAGATTATGAGCTTCCCCATCATCCCCTAAACCCTGCCTGCTTTTTCCCCTATGTAAAATTTCTAAACCAGACGCTGGACCTGCTGAAGATGGGAACAATGACAAGATATTCTCTGAGTGACATCTCTCTCTAGGGCAAGGGTTCCCAACCTTTTTATACCTTAGGGTGCATTCTAAAATATCGGTAGGGCGGCGGGCACCAGCTATTTCTAAGGATATTTATTATTGAACAAGAATAAAAAATAACAAAAATAATTTTAAAATAATAAATTTATTGTACAAATTATATACACACAAAGAAACATATACAAAATGTAATACAAAGTAAATAAAAAACACGTATAATAAAATCATTTAAAAAAACATAAAAGAAAACATAAAAAAAAAACAATCTGTCAGTGTGATCTTTGGCATTGCATTTCATTGGCCAGTGCCTCATAATTAGGAGAGTATGACGACAACCCTGTTAGCAAACAATTATTAAGATGCTCATCGGTAAGTCAAGATCTATATCGTGATTTTATTAAATTCATGTTTGAAAACAAAGATTCGCATAAATACGTTGACCCGAAAAATGATTTGATTTTTTTTTATATCTTTTTATATTTATAGAGAGTAATTATTTTATCTTCAGTGCATATTTATTTTTATTTTACTTTTGACAGATAGAGAGACAGAGACAGAGACAGCTAGAGAACCGAACTGTGGGAACTCCCCAGTTCAGCATGTGGGTACGCCTGGGCCGGAGCCGGGATTCGATCCTCGGTCCTCGGGGCCTCAAAGCGAGCGCTCAACCCGCTGAGCCATCCCGGCTTTCCCTTTGATTTTATATGCCGCTTTTTTTAAAAATGGGAACCTTTCTTTGTCGACTATGTTCCATAAGTCCTCTGATATTAAGGATTTTAGCAAAATATCGTTCTTAAGGTTCAAAATTTCTAACTCTAGTTCTTCTGCTTTCCCCTGAACAAGGTCTGCAATACATGCGGCTAGTTCTATTCCATTTATTTGGCAAGTAAAA
>PVKE010014994.1:0-34114 GCA_004027555.1 Craseonycteris thonglongyai
TGGACATCCGATGACCTCGTGCACCTTCAGCCACAGAGGCAAGCTGATTCATGTGACTCCGTCTTCATCAGTTGGAACCAAAGGTCCTGGACCAGTAACTGGTTTATTGTTTTGTTTTGTTTTGGGTAATGATCTTTGAAACAAGCAAAAAAGAAAACTATTTCTCTCCATATTCAGATATAAGAGAATAAGACTAAAATGAGGTCTTTTCTGTTTGACTTTATGTCTAGAAAACAGATTCTCAGGCACAGGAGGGCCGTCTTGCCCCCTCGGGAGTCCTTTGGAGATTCCTGGAGACCTTTCTTGGTTGGTACCACTGGTCACGGCAACACACGGGCCGCTACTGGCACCGACTGGGCGGAGGCCAGACGTGCAGCTGAACATCCTGCAATGCAAGAGGCCTCCCTTCTCCCACACGCTCAGGAAACAAACGTCCAGCCCAGACACTGCCCTTTGAAATGAGAGGAACAGAGAGAGGCAAAAGGAGAAGGGGGGAGGGGATCTTGCACCAAGATAGCGAAGGGTCACAAACTCGCGTACCTACAGGTTGCAGGTCTGCAGATGTGAATGAATGCCAAGGGCGAGGAGCTGCCGGAGCCCCTAGTCACGACGCCAGGGCTGAGCAGCGCTGATCTAGAATAAGCGTTCCGTGTGCTATGCAGCCACCTTGCAGCCACCGTGCAGCCACCGTGCTCTGGGCCGTGGGGGGACATGTCCAGGTTTCCTGAGATTTGTACACAGTGCACGGTTCCTTGACAGAGAGTAAATGTATGCTTTATCTGGGTATGAAAATGAGGAATGTGCTTCCATTATTCTGTTCAAAACGTACCTTATAGAACCAGAATGAATTATTTTCTTTCAAACATTCAGCTCTAAGTTTTCCCTTAAAAAAGGAAGTCTCTTGTTCCTCCTCTTTCTCCCATCTTTTTCTTCTCGTCCCCTCATCACAGGGACGCTTTGGTCGCCCCTTACATTTATGTATGTTGGTGAAACAAACATCTTCCTCTCTAGCTATAAAATCCTTAAGGTTTGGGAGGATGGCTTAATTGCCCGAGGAGCAATTAAGATTTTCGCTCTCAACCTAACCTGTTTCTCTCAAGGGCAAATACCAAAAGCAAATCCACGGTGATGTATCTAAGACAGATACAAATAAGAATCATTCATCACTCAGTCATCCCAGACAGTCCCTTCTCTTCCAAAGTCGCCAAAGGGGAAAGGCACCCATTGTGCATCTTTAAATCCACAACCTTACAGTTCAAGGCCAGGCGTGATGGGTGTGACTTTGCCATGAGTATACACGTGCCCTCGTGGTTGCTTGCAATCTCGGCAGCCTCGTGTCTTCATTCTATACTAGCTCTTACTGTACATTCTGACTGCGCCATAGTCTGGGACAAGCACACAGATACACAGGAAACCTGTGTGCTGCCTCTCCCAGGGTGAACGTGTAAGCCGGGGCCCCTGCTGGACACAGAAGTGGCATGGTTTTGAGTTTGGCTTCGGCAGCTGTGTGTTGGCTCTAGGAGTTTGTCTTGGACATACTCCTTTGGGTCTACCTCGGCGTTCCTCCCAAACAATGAGCCGCCCCGGTCCCCCAGCATAAATTCTCGGAAGCAGATCATGTGACTGGCAACACATTGCCTTGACCAACCCAAGCTCTGCCACCGTGGACAGGAGTACTGATGGCAAACCTGGGGTCTGTCGAAAGCTTTGTGAAGTTAGTGCCCAGGTGACCCTCTAGTGTGCTGGACGTGCTGGCTGGGTGTAGCGATCGGCCACAATGGGAAGGAGAAGCTTACAGCTGTGACTTTGGTCGCCTGAAGTTCCCTGGACACTGCAAGTGCGAGCCCTCCGTATCACCTCGTGCCAAGCGCTTTGCACACTCTCCCGTGTCTCCTACCCCAATGCGGTAGGTGCCTGGCTTTGCGACTCTGGCATATTCTGGGGCAAAGACCTCTTTTTATTTTTAGATGAGCAAAAGCCCCGAGAGTACAAGCGTGCTCAAGGCTCAGAGCTGGCTGGCAGCGCGAACACACACGCTCTCTACTGCACCGCTCTGCAAGCAGAATGCGGAATGAGAACGCGGGTCTGAGCTTGTGTGTGTGTGTGTGTGTCACCTGCCCGTGAGCTGAGCTGCTGCTGCTGCTGCTGAGGTCTGATGAGCACATCTCAGACCCCTCTGCTTCCTGCACCTCCCATGACAGTGTTGCGTGAACGACATAGAGCCCAAGACAAGACCACTGGCGGCCTCCGTGCTGCCTGTGGGGCCAGCGCCTTCCTCGTCCTGTTTGGCATCATGTCCGTCAACGGCCAACAAGCCACCGCTTCCCAGCCCTTCAGTCACCCACACAGTCCCTTCAAATCGCAGTCGCCCTTCCTCATCCATTAATAATAACAAGAAATTAAAAATCATTTCAGTTACAGCAGGGAAGCCTTCATTGAATAATATGAAACTCTTCTTCAGAGTTTAATAATCATTGTTACATAACAATAGAACTCATTAAAATTATAAAACTCATTACAAGCTCTTGTGAAAAAAAACAACTGAAGAGACGCTTTTAATTCCCGTGGGATACGTGGGCTCTGCTTCATTCATGAAAAAACGTCCCTGCTCCACCCGCTCAGATCACTTGAAAAGCTCACAGATGGTTAAATGGGTTCCTAAAATAGAGAGTCCATTAAAAAAGATGTATGGGTCTGTGTAAACACAAAAAGGAAGGGGAAGGGTGAACTTTTCTTTTTTCTGCACTTACTGCCTCAGAGTAACGTTTCCCTTTACTACAAGAGATGTGGCTTTCTTTTTGACCGTCACCTATAAATTAGTTATGTCCAGCATTCAACTTCTCACTTCTTTGGGCGTCAGAAGATTCATTAAGGGAGGCAGTTTAAAATGACAAATGTAGGAAGTATTTGTAACGGTGTGACAAAATAGCAGCATACGGAATGCATCACAGAGTATAGGGGTGCTTATTAGAGTCCTACTGGGTTAAACCAGAAAGTTATTAATGGAGCGATGGCTAAGAACCCTGTGGTGGAAGATGATGAGCTCTATAGGCTATAATGCAGAAGGATCTTAAATGGCGCACCGCCGTGTTCAAGTTTATGACCAAGTGGAAAGTGGTTGAAGACGCTTTGCACACGCCACTCCACACCCGCCCACCAGCACACAGACGTGCCGTGGGGAGGAGCTCATTGTGAATCATCTGAGGGTGTGAGGGTGGGGCCGTTACATGGTGATCTGTACAGTGTCTCTTGCGACCGAGGGTTAGGATGCATACGGTCAAGCGCCAGCATTTTAGTTGTCCACCTCCGTGCCTTGTCGCTCGCGCAAACCCTCCTCACTGGCGCCCCCGTTGTCGGAATCTCCAGGCGGCTCCTAGTCTGACTTCTCATAGTTTGAGTGGGAGTGTGTGCCTGTGTGCGTGTGTTGCCTTTTATATTTTCAAGGTTGTGTAACACATCTGTGTCTGATAGACGGTCATTAATTGCAGTGTCATTAGAATGAGAAAAAATGAGAGGAAGGGAAGGAGAGAGGATGGGAAGGGAGGAAGTCATTCAACCACACCATTCCAAATCTATCCTATGTCTTCCCGTCTCCTTGGAAAGCCATTGTGAAGATACACTATTTTGAATGTCTGTTCAAGAATTACTGGCTACAGCTCACCGTGGAACAATGTCTTTAAAAAGAATTCTTGCACATCCATTTCTCCCCTCAAACCACGTCCCGGCACGGTGCCTAATATAGTATCTATTTCTGGCTCTGCCCACAGCAGGCAGGGACATTAAGTGCTCTCCTTTGTTAGATGACTTTCTGAGAAAATCTTTATTAGCAGCTCCCCGCTGTCGACGCTTGAATTCTTCAGAAACTCCAAAACACTAGTAAATAAAACGCCGGCCGGCTCCTGAGCCTTGCTGGTGGCCTTGCTCAGCGGTGGCTGGAGACGTGCTGTACGGTGGGAGCCCTCGGGGAACGAAAGCCGTGTCCCGATTGCTTGGAGGCGCGTCCTCACTCTCAGCCACGGCTGTGACAGTCAGAGGCCGGAGGGGTGTGTGAGGCTTACGCGTCCACCTACCGCGTTGGCGTGATTTTGGGTTTCCCGCGTGGAAGTGCACATTCCAAGGTCAGATGTGTCCCGCGACACAAAACGTGGTCATGCCCCGTGAAATTCAGTTGTGTGCGCTCTTCTAGACGTTGCCAGTGGTTCCTTTCCCGAGGCTCCGGAGAGCCTGTCCCCGGAAGCATAGGCGTGAACGTCCTGTGCACGGGACGTTTGCTAAAAGCCATTCTTGTACCAGCGCTGCCAGCAAGGTTCCTGTGCACTGTCAGCTTCCACGTCACCGAGGCGCAGACGGCGGCGACAACACCTCCCGTTCTCCGAGTCCCTCCGTGGGATTCGGTCCCACCATAAACATCACCTTTTCATCTCAAGGGCTTGCTCTGGGGACCCCATCCACAGTGCCATGCCCACCGACCTTGTGGCCGCCGGCTAGAAGAAATGGAGGGTTTTCGTGGGGCGTGAACCGCCGGTTACCTCAGAGGAAGGACCGAACCTGAGGATGGTGGTTGCTGTTTTAACCAGTTTGGCATCTGCAGAGAATTAGTCAGCAGACACCTCTTAGAAACGTCTTTTGCTGGTTCTCCTGCTATAGGACACAGTCTAGTCCACTCCCTCCCTCCCTCCCCTCCCTTCCTCTCCCCTCCTTTCACCTCCCTTCCTCCCTCCCTCTCTCTCTTTCTCCCCCCTCCCTCTCTACCTTCCTTCCTTCCTTGCATAGCTCTGTGTTTTTAGAGTAAAGTAGCCAGAAAGGTGACCCTAGAGATTGTACAGTAGTTCAGTTCCATGGACACACAAATGCCAAAGCCACCGGTAAGTGATTTGCCAGACCCATGGTGCCACCAGTAAACCCTTTTTATTTCAACCCCCCTCAAATCCACGATCATCGAATTGTTCCAGACCTCTGCACATTGGCAGAAAATAAGCTGTGGGTTTCATCCATCTCTATCGAGACTGAAAAGTGGTTTCCTTTGTTCCAACTCGAATACTTAGTCAGGGGAATAAGGAAGCCAGCCACCCAGTGATTCACTAAATGGGGAAACAGTGGGAAGGCAACTTCTCCCCCGACGGCGCCGCGAAATCGTGTTTTAAGTCTCAGTCAGCTGTGGATTATTCCCATGCTTACACTCAGTGCACCGAGCTTCAATTAAAGCTCCTGCCAGTTCTCTGGATGGCCTTTGGAAACTTGGCCTGTGTTTACTTTTACTAAGGGCGATGTGGTGCCGCCGGACTCATTTTATTTGGTAGCATTGTTAGTGCAAAGGGGCCACACGCATGCACCCGGCTTGCGGAGCAGGCGGCGGCTCCAGGGCCGGGGCTGGACGGGGCCGGGTGTTAGGTCTGCAGACCAAGCCCTGGGAAGGCCGTCTCTTCCATGGAGTGCAGCGCACTCGGTGAGGAAGCTTGCTGCCCGTCTCTCCCCGATCACGCTTCCTACTCCACCACCCCACATGCACGCATGCACGCGGCATTCACAGCCATCCGTGCTCCCGTCTTTATGCTCTAGGAACTGAGGTGTGCAATCTAAGACGGCATGCTCTTTTACACATGCAAGATGCTCGTAATCCAGCAGTTAGGCCATGTATCCTTCTGCCAGGAAGACTTGGAACGGTACCCTTCACGCAACGCGGAGCTGCTGCAGACAGTTCATCAAGCAAGGTGACTGCATGGGGTTGGGTCTGCAGAACTCTGCAGGCTGATAGCCTGACGTAAAGATCAGGGGTGGAGCGAGAGAGCGGCCAGCGGACTTCCTGGAGTCGTGGTTTCCCAGAATGAGGACAGGAAGTGACGGAGCTGCAAAGCCTTAGGCTGGCCCAGGAGCAGAGGGCGCTCTTGAGAAGGGAGCGCAGGGGAATAGCAGAGCCCACTTCCTGTTGTCCTCGCCTGCCCTGCTGGCTGGCATTGTGGCCTGTCCCATGCCTGCGTCTGAGTCACTTGGTGACATCTGCCTTTGGGGGTGGGGGGTGGGCACAAGGATGCTTGAAGGGACCTTTTCCATCCTGGAAGCCGGGTCCATCGGTAGCAGTTCCCAGCAGTGGGAGGTTCTGTGTTCTGTGTCTAGAACCTTCTCATGTCGGGGTCGGTCTGTGTTAGGACGGTCAGCAGACGCCATGTGCTGTACGGCAGGGCCACCCTCCGGCCGTCTGTGGAATCTCTGCGCTCCGGGTTTCTGTAGCCTGCTGTGGGAGCTGAAGTTTTTGCCCACAGGAGTTTTCTATTGTACAGTTCATGGTCACCAAAGGTCAACCAGATGTATTTTCTACTTCGGCGCATACTCGCGTATGATGCCCTGGTCAGACATTCTAAGATGAAATGCAGTTCTGACAACACCATCAGACGAGATCACTGAGACAGACAGGACAGTGAGGGGATCTTTACAAATACATGGACTTGCACAAACCACAGTTCACCATGACGGTGAACTACTGCGCTGTTGCAAAATCGAGAAAGTGCTTTCGTTGCAGGGCTGTTAAATCTCCGGAGAGCTGTTCAGTAGAACAAGTGAGGATGTAGAGCAATGACACACTTAAAAGCACGAGACGCCACATGGAGCAAGTAGAATGGCTCAAGCTGAAACATAAGCACTGACAACAGGAATTTTATGGGGGACAGGGCATCTCCGATGTCCATCGGCCATGGAGGAACATGTGGCTGGCTGGGCTGCAAGGAAATACGTGTCCGCCTTTGGAGTCAGAAATTCCGCTCTTAGGTGTTTGTTTATTCACGAGAAGGGCCGGTGCAAAAACACTAAGAGCTTTGTTTGCCATTTACCCAAACTAGAGACCACCCAGACGTGCAGCAGGAGAATGGGTAAATGGTTCCCTGTATTTGTACGGTGCCTACTGTTTGTCATATATTCGTGCAGTGCGACAGCACCCAGTAAGGAGAGGGACGGCCTGCACACACTGGGACGGCCTGCACACACTGGGACGGCCTGCACGAAGCCGGCAGACAACGATCGGCGACAGAAACCTGATCCTGAAGCAACCACCCCGTGTGCTTCTGTGTCCGTGAGCTGCTAGCCAGGAAAACCCAAATAGCACTTAAGAGGATTAACTGGGCAGACACGGGAGCGCTGTCTGAAGAGATGCAAACTCTCCATATGGCGTTGGGGTTCTCGATTCTAGAGGCGCACCATTGGTCAAAACTGTGCTGTGAATATCTGTGTATTTGTGCGTATGCATATTTTAGGTCAAAAGAAAGCCCTGTAAAAACCCCAACATGGGAACTGGCGCTGGGTCGATGTGTACATGACTCAGGACAGCTCTATGTCAATAATTATTGAAGTGAAGGATTCTGGGTGCTTCGTTACACCATTTCCGTTACTTGTTATAAATTTGGCATTTTCCACAGGTCATGTTCAAAGTCATTTTAAAAAGAGAAAATAAATACTACATTTTGCTTGCAAGGGAAGCATAGTTTGGAGCAATTGTTTGAGGGGTTTTTGTTTTGATTTTTTTTCTTAGTAACTTAGGAGTTTGATAGCATAGTCTATGCTGATGGGCGTGGGGGACAGAGTTCTGGGGGTTGGGAAAAGCATGTGGCAACAAGGCGTTCCCCGATGACACTGAAAATTAAACAGACATTTAGCAATGGGATGGTAGAAGCAGAACCAAAGAAAGTCAAGAACGCTGACTCCCAGGCATGTGGAGAATGCCAAGGAACTCTTCCAAGCGCCTGAGAGGCAGACTTGGGGTAAGAGGACCAAGGACACCCAGAGCCATTTGTGAGAGCAGGTGGCCTGGTAGCACATCTTGCCTCTGTGTTTATGACACAAGGAAATGGCCTTCAAATTTTAAAGGTTAAAGCAAATAGAGTCAGGAGGGACTTAAGCCTTTGACAAGTGAGGATCTAATGAGACAACACAGCTCTTTCGAATAAATGCAAACTCAGGTAAATGCTATCTCAGGGAAAGAGGTTATTTGCTAGTAGGCATTGAGCAATCATGGCCCACAGGAGACACACGGGCCAGGAAAGGGTGGGTCAATGTTGACTCAGTGCTGGTTTCCCTTTTTTTTCTTAAGGCGAAGATAACATTCTGGAAATTACAGGCTAGTAACTAGACAATAATCTTTAGTGTTCCAGAAGAGATTGTGTCCCCGGGGTCATGAGAGCCCTGCGTAAATGAAAGCGCTTTCTAGAAGCTCGTGGGCTCGCTGAGCGCCAGCCCCTCCCCTCCTGGGCCTGTGGAAGTCTGTGGGTGTAAATTCTCCAGTTGGCCACCTGCTGCCCCGTAGCTTCCCTCCTGCCGTCCTAGAGAAGAGACGGGATAGAGATGCCTGCGGGGAAGTGACGGGTCTGCAGCTGTCCACCTGCAGGAGTCTGAACGCGGCCGCTGCTCACTTTCAGCCGCACAGAAGGGCTGTGTGTCTGGAAGCCACGTGGGCAGAGATTCTAAGTCTGGTGCATGAAAACCACGTGCTTCCACCTGCTTCTGTGCCTGTATCCAAATCCCCACCCATAGCTATGGGGACCTAGCTTCCGACTGCATGTGGAGTTAGCCCGCCTTGCCCCCTATATACACTCTAGTCGCTGGGAATGGAGTAGCCTGATGATATGGACGATGGCTTTGATTTAAGCCCATTGATACACCCTCTACCCTGGTGGCAAGTACTCCCACATGACATCAGTACACTTTCTTGCTGTAGGCAATAGAGCGCACGGAACAAAAGACTCATCATCTTACGAAACACCAGGGCGTTATTTGAACTCCCGTTACTGCTACACGGGTAGGGGAGAGGGGCGGAGAGAGCCGGAGATGGCGCAGACGTCACGTTGGCACCTGGGTGCCACCGTCAGAATTAGATTTTAAATAACACCTTGTGCTTTTCATTTTTCTCTACCCTAAAAGTGAAACTCTAAATAGTCATTGTGAGGGGCTTTAGATAGTTGTCTTTAAGAGCCAGCTGGGTTTTATTAACAGGATTTGTGATGGCTTAAAATAGATCGCAGTTAATTAAGGCGCTCTTCTAAATGCCGCCTCAGCTCCGTGGAGAAAGACACACAGCATATCCTATGATTGAAGTCCCCACTCACACCCTGACGTAGTTCACACTCACATTATTGTGTGCGTGTGGCCCTTTAGCGAGCACTCTTCAGTGAACGAGAAAAGCAGGAAATCAACGGCACCACAGCCATGTCCCAGCAACGTGAGCAAGCGTCCCCAATGGTTCTACAAAGGTAAGTTTGCAGAACATTGCGGGGGAAATACTGACGTGCAGCCTTCTCGTGTTTTCTTTCATAACATTGTGCTGCATTTTAAGGACCGCCTTTCTGCAGTTATCAGCTATTCAATGAGGAAAATCAGTTCTGATTTTTTTTAATTATATGTATTGGGGTCCCACTGGTTAGTAAAATATAGGTTTCAAGGCTACAATTTTATAATACGTCATCTGTATATTTCGTGGTGGGCTCACCACCCAGAGGCAGTTCTCCTTCCATCACCGTATAGTTGACCCGCTTCTCCCTCTTCTACCCCGCCCCTCCCCTCATACACTCTGGGAACCACAAAACTGTTGTCTATGTCTGTGAGCTTTTGCTTGTTTGTTTATCTTGTTCCTTTGCTATTTTCAGTTTTATATCCCACAGACGAGTGACGTCACAGTGAGCTTTCTGATTCAGCTTCTCTACCATGAAATGATCATGATGCCAGTAGTCCTGACATTTTGAAGGCGTCTGAGTCACTTAAGTTTTCTTATTATTTTTCTTTGAAAACATGAATTTATAAATTCAGACGAGCTCTGCTTTGATAGGAAACCTACAAGGATGGCTCAGAGAGTTGCCATGAGCAGTTTCTGCCACTGTTAACCTCCGGTGCATTTATCACAATGAAGGAGCCAATTCCCCACACTGTTGTTCACCGAGGTCTACTCTTATCCAGGCTTCCCTTTCTTTATGACCTCATGGCCTTGTTTTGTTGCCAGGGCTCCACCCATTTAGGGGTCACGTGTCATTTGGCCGATGACACATCCTCAGACGTTCCAGTTTGAGGACCACTGGTGGCGTATTTGCTCTGATGTTTCTCAGTTGGCATCTGTCAGGTGGTTTTGTCTCATGATTAGGTTGACGTAATAATGGGGTTTTGAGAGGATGACCATGGAGTTTAAGTGCCTTGTTCACTGCTATGTCTGCACTGAGAACTTACTGCCCCCATCCTCATTCTGTTCCCTTAGGGAGGAGGTCACTGTGTGCCCCGCACACACTTAAGGAGTGGGGAGCTATGGGCCCCATCTCTGAAGACCCAGTATCTACCCAAATTATTTGGGATTCTTCTGCACAGGACATTTGTCTGTTCTACCAATCTGTTTGCTTCGTCAACCATTAACTTAGCTCAATATGGACTCAAGCGAGTCGATATTTATCACTTGGGTTATATTCCAATACTACCTTATGTTGGTGCTCAAATGAAAGGTTTGGTCATTGGTCATTGGGAATTCTTACATTTGGCTCCCCATCATCATAGTGCTCTCCTTGTTCCTTTTGTTTTGTTTTTGTTTTGAGCACAACCTTACTTTCTGATGGTACAAGACACTCCAGGCCCGCCTTGCATATTTCCTTTCCCAGTCCTAGAATCAGCCGTTCCTCCAAGGAGCCCTGGCTCCTTTTGTGGGAGAATGCTATTAGAAACCAAGATTTGCTCTTGTTGTTCCTGGAGCATTGTCGGTCCTAGACCCTCTCGGCTCTCAGAGCAAAAATATGTGCATGTGTACTGACCTTGTATACATACATATCTGGACATATTTGTATACGCAACCATTGTATTAAATTAGCATGAGTTCATGCCGATGTCTCCAACTCTTGTCCATTAACTCATCAATCACCGTGGACTTCTTCTCTTGCTTATCTGCAACTTGTCATTCCAACAGTGAGAAACCTGGCTCCCACCATTCACATATGCAATTGTTTGATTCCAGTAAAAAGGTACAGTACCTTGATTGTTGGTGCATATTCCCATGGGAAAAATCCTTTACCAAGTGCTTATATAGTGCTTCGGCTCCTAGTCGTATAGACTGTCTCATTTCCAAAGTTTCTTAGGTTTACGATTCCCCCAGCCCCTTTTACTGTGGTTGTATTAGTCAGGCTCTCTGGAGAAACAGAACCAGTAGGATGTGTATCTACATATTTAACATACTTCTTGGCTCCCTTTCTGTTCCATCACCTTCCCTCACTTCTATTACCTTTCTTTCCTTTATTTTCTTAATAAGCTTTTGTTCTCTTCTTGCCCTGAGAACAAAAATAATTTCCTTCCTTTCCTTTGTGGGCATTCTTTCAGAATTCACCTTTTGACGGCATGATTCTTGAACCTCTGCTCCTTTTGACCTCGCAAGTGTAATTGGGTGCCCACACGTATCAGAAAAGTGAATGAAAACCATCTACTCTGAAAACAGTGGAATGTAGATTTCGCTCTCATTTGCTGAGCTGGGTGCAAATGGAACGCTTCAGGAGGCCAAGCTAATGAGGAAAGTTAGGACGGTAGAAAAAATCAAAATTAATACCACAATGTGAATACGTGAATGTTAACAAAACGTTTATAAACACAGCAAAATTCATAGTAGAAGTGAGGGTTCTACTGGCTCCTGGCTTAAGATTTCGGGATCTTGCAAGAGTTTTCTGACAGCCTTCCACTTTCATACCTTTATTAGCAGACTGATTACCTAAATAAAACATAGATTGAAAATATTTTTAACCTCAGGCAGAGGAGAAAACACATTTAAAAAGTGGGCTAGGCTTATTTGTTTTGTGGGTTTAACCAATAACAGAAATAATGATTTCTGAGCCTCGGCGTTTATTTCTGACACAGTCCAGCAGTTTCCACAGTGAGTGACTCCTGCCAAGGCCTCATTTCAAGCCGAGAGTGGCGGCTGATAAGAATTGTCAAATGTCTCAGTTTACAAATAATCTGTAAATCTTTAGTTATCCTGGAGTAGAAGTCACTGTTGCCCAGTGCTCCTGTGATGGGTAATACTGTAGGTGGACTTGAGTGGACCATGAGGTGCCAAGATATTTGCTCAAATACTATTCTGGGTGCTTCTGTGAGGGTGTTTCAGATGAGATTAGGCTTTAGATCGGTCGACTGGGCAAAGCACATTGGCCTTCCTATGCAGATGGGCCTTGTCTAATCAGCTGAGTAGAACAAAAGGCTGAACAAACAGGTGCCACCCTGATGCTGTTAAGAGAGACACATTGGTTCTAAAGTAGGTTCTTGTCTGTGAATTTGAACTGGAAAATCAGCTCTGTGGGTTTTGGATTTACCAGTCTCCATAATCATATGAGACAGTTCCCTATACAAAATGTCATATAATAATAAATATTTAATTAATTTACTAATGCCTAATAAATACTTATTATAAACCTATCTCGTTGATATGCGCAGACATAAAAATGGGTTCACGTCTTTCCCAAATACCTCTTGGGTCATAGGCCAACACTATAGCACTCCATTAATAGAAATTAATGATCTCCCAGACCTCGTTTGGAATGGAATGGTAGAATTTCCACTTTCTGCTTATGAACAAAGATCATTTCATCAATTATCTTCATTTTCTGCTCATTTACTTTCATTTAAATCAACAAACATAAGCTCATACCCAACACATATGGTGACAGGTTATTTTCAGGTAAGGTCCTTAACAATTGCATTGGGTTGATGGAAAAAAAACCAAACAGCTCTTTGGGGGGCTCAGGGAGAGGGTCCAAACTGGAAATGTACAGGAGTCAAAGTCAGAAGCACGTGGTGTTTTGAGAAGCTTCTGAGAACGGAAGCTTGAAGCTACACTTTCATCATGAGAACTAACAAAACCTTCCAGGTAATTTTTCTCTGTACAGTGAGCGCCCCCTTCTGTGCCATGAAAGACACAGCTGGACAAACCCCAGAAGAGACTCAACAGCTTCTCTACTAGGGGGTCAGCACAGTTTTTTTTCTGCAAAGGACCAGATAGTAAACGGTTTAGGTTTTGTGGACCTGTCTTTGTTGCAAATGCTCCGCACTGCCATTTTAGTACCAGAGTTACCATGGACAATTCATGCACGATAAACATGGCTGGGCTTCAATAAAACTATTTGTTGACCCCAAAATTTGAATTTCACGTTTTTCACATGTCATAAAATAGGAGGTCTAACCATTAAGTTTGCGAGCTCATTGCTGAATGTCACTATGGTCACCTTCAAAGTACTCCTCTTGGGAAGCTGTGCACCAACATCATTGCCTAGTCCACCCTTCCCAGCAATTTCTGAACTCTTTCTGGAATGGCCACCAGAACTGTCGTTGTATTACCCTTGAAGTCCTGAATGTCATCAAAATGTCTTCCTTTCAATATTGCCTTTATCTTTGGGTAAAGAAAAGAGTCATTGGGGGCCAGATCAGGTGAGTAGGGAGGGTGTTCCAACACAGTTATTAGTTTACTGGCTAAAAGCTCCCTCATAGACAGTGCCGTGTGAGCTGGTGCACTGTTGTGATGCAAGAGCTATGAGTTCTTGGTGAAAAGTTCAGGTCATTCTTACCTAAACTTTTCACACAGCCTTTTCAGCACTTCCAAATAGGCAATTTGGCTGACTGTCCAGTTGATACAAATACACAATGAACAATCCCTCTGATATCAAGAAAGGTTAGCAACATCATTTGGACTCTTGATTTGGACTGACAGAACTTTTTTGGTCTTGGAGAATTGGCTGACTTTCATTGTGCACTTTGATGCTTTGTTTCAGGATGGTATTGGTACACCCATGTCTTATCACCAGTGATAACACAGCCCAAAACATCCTCTTGCCTCTCCAAAAGGTCTTGGCAAACTCAAGCTCTGACATTCTCACAGATGGCACACACAGAAACACGCAACAATAATGAACACCACTCAGCAAGACACTGCCACACATTGACACGAACACAGCTATGAGACACAGATATACCCAGGTTATGAAACCTTACTGAATTGTTTGTACAATGCTGCCAATGTAAGCTCATGGTGGCAAGTTCGTGAACTTAATTGTCACATCTCGTATTAGCCTTGTGAAATGAGTACCCATTCTTACCAAAAGACCCAGATAAGACAGTTTACAGGAACATTGTTCATCATAGCCCCAAATGTCCATCAGTAAGATAACAGAATTGTTCTGTACCCTTAAAATGGGATACTATATAACAATAAAAAGTGAATGAGGGCTTCATGCAAGAATACGGGACGATGTCACACAGATCATTTTGAACAAAAATAGCTACACACAAAAGAGTGCATGTTTTGATTCCATTGGTATGAATACTGATGACATGCAGAATCTGCTACAGGAATCAAAACAACAGATACTTGTGAGGGATTGTCGATTGGATCATCAATATCTCATGAGCAGGAATAGAAATAAGAGATGTAGATTTTGTAAGGAAGAAAACCATCTCCCAGGTATCTGACTGTCCTCTTCCATCTGAATTGACGAGAATGACTGCCTTAGTATTTGGGTTTGACTGACAATGAAGCAACATGTTTGCTACCCCAAGCCCTTCTGATGGTTCCTGAAGGCCGGTTCAAGAGCTGAACAATAACGCAGTTCCTCCTCTCTGTCTGTGAAGAGCGATGCCACCCGTCACTGCTGTAATACCACCCCCTTCCGTCTGTAGGCTTTTGCCAGTGGGAAGGCTAACACAACTGTGCCAGCTGAGCGGCAGCTATGGGATTCCTCTGGAGTTTCCTTTTCCTAATGAATACACTCCTTCATTGTAATGGATTGACCTTTGGTCGCTAATGTAAATCGTATGGCTGCTTATTTTATTAATTGCTAGGACCTTGCTCACTGGGGTTGTTAATTCACCCTAAGCAAGGACCACCTGCAATTAATCTTTTTCTAATTCTTGACACCATGGTTTACAGTTATCGATTCCTTTTTTAAAACCAATTAGATATGTTAGTCTTTTGCAAACTGACAAAAAAACCCTGCAGGTCCCTTAAATGATTTGAGTGTGGGAAGAGCCCTTAGCAACTCATCCCAGTTGGGTCTGCAATACTTAAATTCATTTACATACGAAAGGAGCTTTAACTCTAAGTCAAAAGCGTGCTTTGCAAGGGGCACGCGAACCCAAAGCTTTCACTCACCGCAGCTCTGTTTGATCTGCTGGTGACTGACAAGGACACTTCAGACCTGCCTTGTACCTTGTAAATCAGAGCTGACAGGTACAGACCCAGCCCTGACGGACTTCCCCAGCATTATGGTGATGAGGACCAGCACAGCAGAGGAAGTACCTTGACACCATCACACCATCGCTATTTCTCTTCTGAACCGGGATAAGAAATAGAACGGGACACACCGATGGACGGGGCGATGGTCAGGTCTCTCAATGAGGGCTGTTAGCGATACATCCTGAGCCAGGGGAAGAGGGACAGGAATGCAGTGTCGTTCACAGGGTTCACACGCCGGTGGCTCTTGTTCAGTCAGGAGCTTGTTCTGTGCCTGCCTCGCTTCTGCTACCGCTTGCCTTCCTCGCTCGCACTTCCTGTGTATTCCGTTTTGACATCCTGGTTCATTGACTTCTGCAGCTCCCGCCCTTCACTTCCCATCCCACTGGATTACGGGTCTCCCTTCGCCTGCGTGCGGGTCTTGTACATCACAGTTTGTGTAACTCGCGTCTTCTGTGGGCTGCCAAGCCCCTCTTGTTGAAATCTAACAGGAAGTGCGGCCAGTCCTCCCATCATCTGGGAGCTTGTGTCAAACAACTGGCCCCTCCACGCTGGCAGGGAGACAGTGGGTCTCTGGGTGTCTTCTCTGTTGTCTGAAGATCTGGGGAGGGGGAGGGGCAGTATATCCCGACCAAAAAAAGCCTTTGTCCTTACAGCTCTGCTTTTTCTAAGGTGGAAATTTGGTTCCAGTTAGCTTAATGTGCCAATTGATACGTACCTTTGCTAGAAAACATGGCTCCCCGCAATTAAAGTAGAAAGCATCAGTATGTATATGATTTGTTTCTTCAAATGCCTGTTTACTGTTGCATCCACTCTGCTGGAATTTTTGTCATCACCGTCCAAGAAAATGTCCTTTGTCAAGATGGCCAGTGAAATGAATGTGCAATTTGCTCTTGTTGCAAACCCAGCTCTGCTATCTGTGCTAATTGTGAGCATGAGGAAGAAGGGTAAATGATATCTCCAGATAATCCCAACCCTGATATTATTCAATAGCCTTAAACCTTTTCCATGTCAATATTTGCATAAACATCGTTACCAAGTAACCAGATACGCTGGGCTCAGTTTCGATGGCTTTAACACTCAGTTCTCTCTGGCTAGCAGCATTGTCCATAATTAATGAAATGGCTCCCGTGGAGACAGACGTAGGATGATGGCTTAGATTACACAAGAGCTGTCCGGAAGGTATCCAGCCGTGTACTATGAAAAATAGAGGCATTTACGGCTGCATTTTTTTCTGGACATCCCTCGTACACTAATGGGCACCCAAGAGTGGGAGGTGCGTGGGTTTACAAAGAGGTTAACATGAAAGAAGGAGCAAGTGGGGACATCAGTAACAGATGTTTCGGGATTGAATGAGCAGCCCACGGAACCTGGAAACATTGAGTTCTACTTAGGTCACGTTAGTCATACAGCTTGCCGGAGAAAATGAGTCCTGCGTCATGCTCACGGGACGTCCTCTGGGCGGGGTGCCACCTTCGCAGGAGCATGAGAGGCCTCAACATCTGTTCTGTATTATTCCTCTATCTTCCCACATGAAGACACAGTCCACACTGTCTTCATTTTATGCCTGAGTGTTGCCACGCTCAAGGCAGGGCGCCGTTCAGCCAGAATAATGTGGATCACACAGTAGCTATTATCTGCCCCTTCAGAATCTGCAGGGGCACCGTATTGTATTATACGTGAGAATGTAGGTCTGGCAGGGTCAAGGTGAAGGCCCCGTAGCACTTTATACACCTTAACTTCAGACAGGGCTTCTCTTTCATCCGGCCGTTCTGCTTCCTGTCTCTGGCTTACACTGCCCTCTCCCTCACCTGATCGCCATGCCCTTTCTCATATTATCTCCCCTATGGGGCACATTTTGTAAGTTCGTGATGGTTACTTTTCCAGTTCTGTAGCTGGTTCAGATTTCACCCTCTGTGGGAAGCCAATCCTGTCTCCGCCTGATCATTCACCAGCCTGACTGTGTGTCCCCTGGGGCTTCCATCACTGTTTCTGTTCCTGCCATCATGGGAAAGCCATTCTGTTTCAGTCATTTTGGAGTTTTCAGAGCTGGTGGAACATAGATGAGTATTCACACGAACTGATACATTTGGAAGTAGAGCTCAGAGGAGTAGTCAGGGATACATTCTTCCTCAGCAAGCCTTGGGGAGTGCTAAGGGATCTGACTTTATACAGTAGCCTAAGGTCACTATGATGTAGGTTGTTAAAATACACACTGCTAGGAGCATTGAAAGAAACAACAGGCTAGTTTTCAATCGGCCCAACAAAAGGGGAATAATGATATAAATAAGTGTATGTATTAAAACACTACTGTACAGTCATAAATTATGTAATTATTAAAAACATAGCAACATGTAAACACAGTTGTAGAAATGAAAAACAATGTAACATGTTTACCTCCCATATCCCCAAGCAGTGGTTTAATAGCCATTTTATATTTTAGGAGCATTTCCACACCTTAGCCAATCGAGTGTCTAAGAGTTGGTGTCATAATCAACTGGGCACCTTGGACAGCTCCCACCACGAGTCTGGGCACAGACACGAGGCCATTCATCAGAACAGGCCTCTCACGTCGGGTGCAAGTGTGTGGTCGTCACGTTAAGAAGGGCTGGAAGGATCACACACGTTTACCTTTTCCCTCCTGTCCATGGCAGTGAAGGATGGGCAGAGTGCAGCATGTATTTGGATGAATCTCAGACATTTTGGTCGTAGAAAACATGAAGGGCGTGGGGTGTGGAGAGTGGGGGACCCCTGGACAAGATGCGTGCTGAGGATGATTAGGGCAAAATGTTCGTGGTTGCACCCTGACAGGCTCAAGAATGGATGAAACAAAGCACCCATGGCTCCTCTTTCATAGGCGTGGTTTTAATTATTATCCTCTAGGCCCTATGAAAACCAATTTTCCTACATTAAACAAAAGAATCGGTATTGTTTTAAGAAGATTGATTTCATCCGTCCTGGTTGTAGAGATGAAAGGAATAAACTTGTCCCACCTCACAGCAATGCCATCTTGCATTCAGATGCCCAGAAGCGTTCTGCATTCATGGTCAGCCATATTCTATAATCAAGCCGTTATCCTAGGGCCCTGCTCTGCTGTGTGACCACTTTTTGGTGACCACTCATGCTGACCTACGAGTCCTGCTTGGGAAAGGGTGGTGAGCTCTGACTGGGAGTCCTCGGATGTGTTTTTGCTCTCTCCTGCCTTGGGGCCAATGAGCAGCGGCCAGAGTGTAGCCAGTCTGCAACATGCTTTCTGCAGCAGCACGTATCACCGATGACCAGGGAGCAAGTCACTGATAACCAGGCCGTGTGTCACCAGTTACCAGGTAGCAAGCCCCCTTCGGACTGGATAGTCAGTGGTAGAGGTGGGAGGAGGGAAATTGGAAAGGTCCCAGCTCCACAGAATCCACTGGGTTCTACCATCCTTGAGAGGCAACTCTAGCGCAATCCTTGGAAGGGAACTGTAATTGTGGAGAAAAGCAACATTCTCTTTCCTGTCAGTGGAACAGGACAGCAGGCACCACCATGCTCTCTGCAGCCAAAGGTTCTGCCTCCTTCACTGCATGAAGAACTATCAACTAGGGCTCTTCAAAATAAGATTAGATTAGATAGATAGATAGAGGATAGATAGATGCATAGATAGATAGATAAATAGATAGATAATAGATAGATAGACAGAAACATACATATATCCACACATACATATATCCACATATACATGTATAGATAATATTTTAAATATACATCTTTGGACAAATATATATTCAACCCCTTTGCTCATTTTTTGACTTGAGTTTTTGAGTTTGTTGTTGTAGGAGTTCTTTATATATTATGAATAGTAATCCCTCATGAGATAGATGATTTGCCACTAGTTTCTCCTCTTCCATAAAGGTTTCCTTCTCAGCCTATCGGTTGTGTCCTTTGATGCCCATTTTAACATTTTGATGTAGTCCCGTTTCTCCTTTTTTACTTGTGTTGCCTGTGAGAAACTATTTTGAAGTAAAGAGAAAACATGTCAAAATGTAGCCACTGGGCCAAGTTGGATGTGACAAGAAGTCACAGTGCAGTCTTGAGTGCATGACATGTTAGAGTCTTGCTGCTATGTGGTGGTGGTAGGTTCGGCTCAGGCAAAGTTGCATTGTCAACTCTGATTTGGCACCTGTGTGTAGGAAACAAAAACCCACATCTGTGTGCTCTGAAGTTTTGTTTTGTGATTTGCAGTTTCAATTTACAAAAAAAAAAATGAATTTTACCGCGAGTAAAATTCTTGCAATCAGGACGAAAATGAAATCAGTCATCCTGCACACGCAACCAGAGTAGTGGAGATGATTCGGGTAATGATTTTTAGACTGAGTATCTCTCCATCACAGTGCATAACCACGCCAGGAGGTCCATTTGGAAGTGGACCAGATGAAATATGCAATAAAGCTGGGCATTATAATTCAGAAGATCTAGATGAAAATGCTCAAGTGTCATTTAGGCAAGTGGCTTTGCATGCACAGGTGGAATACAAATGGCTTAAGACCATCAGCCTTAAGCGTGCATTTGTCTCTAATGTGCCTGGCGTCACCTCTAGAAATCTCTGTGCATAAGCTCTGTGGATGCTCTGGGCTTGCTTCTGGAAGGATGCTGGTGGATGTGTTTATCCTACTCTTCTCTGAGTAACAGGCATCAGGAGCTGCCAGTTACCACTTCAATCTCCACAGTTGTCCATCCACAAGAGGCCTCAGAATGACGCCATGATGAGAGCCTCTGAACCCAGCAGAGCCTCCCGCTCCTGGCTCCCATGTCGCCCTTTTCGGGTCTGAGGCTTGTTCGGTTGCTTGCATTTTACCTGCCCCGTGCAGTCGAGGCACGTGCATGGGGAGTGCCTGATGTTCAAGGGGACATGGCTTCACGTGTCGCATGTCCTGTAATTGGGGGGAGGGGAGGTCCTGTAGTTTGAATTGCTCTTTGCATCTGCAGTTTACATAACTTTCAAAAAATCTAGTGTTCAGCTATTGGATCAAATGATTTCA
Organism: Craseonycteris thonglongyai; assembly: GCA_004027555.1. Taxonomy (NCBI): domain Eukaryota; kingdom Metazoa; phylum Chordata; class Mammalia; order Chiroptera; family Craseonycteridae; genus Craseonycteris; species Craseonycteris thonglongyai. The sequence continues at coordinate 20,233 of PVKE010014994.1, forward strand.
GTACTTGTTCCTCCTTCATGTCTCAGCCCTTAGTAATGCTCGTATGGAATTAGAGGCCAGTTGCCCCATTCTTTCATAGAACAAGACCGTGAACTTTGTGGGTAGAGTCTTCACGTGTGCTTGCTTGGGAGCCTTCCCCCTTCTTCCGGGAGGTCTTTGGCACCTACACCTGCTCTGTCCTTTGTGGTCCCATTGAGACGGTGAGTTCAGTTGGGTCAGTGAGTCGGCAACCTCGTACTTCAATAGGCTTCATTTACTAAAACGGAGGGTGGCGAGATTGGGCCCCTGGGTCATGGTATACAGATCCCTCCTCTAAAATGGTCAGGGTGTTGCTCTATTTCTGTCCAGTCATAAGAGCTTCTTAAAGCAGCTGGAGGCCAGGTTTTATGACCCACCTCTGCTGGGGATAGTGCATGAGTATATTGAGAGGGACGTGTCTGTCCCATCTCTCTGATGGAACCTTACACTTTCCGAGGACAACACTTTGATGTGCTTCCAGGGGCAAATAGCTCCTTTGAGAAGATCAGGGGGCTGAGGCTGTAGTGTCCTGCCCAGAGCCCCCCTTCAGGACCAAAGCACCCACCTACCAGCTCCCTGTCCTCACCGCTGAGTCCGTCTTCTGGAATCGCCGGCAGCTGAATAGCGCTGGCCCCACTGGCTGTGCCCCCACCTCATAGGCAGCCTGCACTGAACACCTGGTCCTGGCAGGGCAGAAAAGCTGGTCCTCCAGCTCATGCCAACGGTGGGTCACCCTGAGGGGCCACTCCGGTCCCAGAGGTCTCCAGCAACTCAGCGGAGGCGACTGATGAAGGCCTTTTGCATCGACAGCTCCCTCCTGCTGGCCACGTGTCAGAGGAGATTTGAGGATGAATTTTGGTGGGACTGGTAGTCAAGAGCAGGGGCCAGGAAGTGGCACAGGAGGAAGGGGCAGGGCTGTGGATTGACACAGGAGGGGAGGAGCCAGGGAGCGACATAAAGGAAGGAGCGGGGACAGGAAGGGACATATAAGAAGTGGCAGGGCAGGAAGCGACATGAAGGGGGAGCATGAAGTGACATTGAATAAGAGGTCATGGAAGAAGGGTCAGGGTCAGGGATGGAAGTTAGGGTTAACCACGTGGCAGTGGTTTTCAAGGGATACCCTGTGGATAACTACAAAATATTTTACTGGAAAGGAATGTATTTATACCACCAGAGGTTTAAGACTAACAACTGAAACCTGTTTGGCCATGACAGTTAAATTCCCTTGACCTTCATTATTCAAAGGAGAGCAGCAGAGATTTGGCAAAATTTTAACATTAAATCATGAGGATTATTCAGTTACGTACTTGTATTTAAAAATGCCCCATTGGTGTATGAACGTAGCGCTGATCTGCGATGGCAGCGTACTCCCTCCTGGTATCGATGCCATGCTTGGCACGCCGTGCAGAATGTACCAGAGGCTCTTTCTGAGGTGTTAAATTTCCATCTGGGCAGTGTTGGCCCTCTGTTTCCCTTTAAATTCTGCACTGAGTGTTCACCCTGGAGAAGCCAGACCGTGACAGTAAATATTCAATAAGCATCTGTTTATCGAGGAAACAGAGCTTCCATCAAGATCGCAACTCCAGGACTTAATTCCAGATGCATCGTTCCATTTCCAGCTGTGCCTGTGGCTGTGTTTAGTGTTGCCGCCAGAATGTGGTCGAGACGACTGCAGACTTGGGTGTCCACACGGCCAGCCGTGTTTTCAGAAATTGTGTCTCTCATGTTCAAGTACAGTACACATTAATGCTTCCTCAGTTGAACACAATCATGGCTGTTTAAGAACAGGACTGAATCAAACACTAAGTGCCCCCTTGCAATCGAAAGAGTCCCTACAAACGCTGCAGGTAAGCGGCTCTAACACAGGATCCCTGGGAGGCGCTTAGACACAGTCATCGGGAGAGCAAGGGTTGTGTGTGACTATTTAATGGGCAAGCTTCCCGGAATTCAGCCCACGCCTCTTGTGATTTACGTCCCTGTTCCGAAAGCAGCATGTCCTCTTGTCCCTTGCAAGCAGCCGCATTACATCTTATGCTAGTGGGCCTCTTTCGTGCTTGGAAATTTGAAAAGTGAGGTCATTTAAGCATCTCAGTGGATGGCTCCATCCTGTCTAAATGTAGCCGTTTACCCGGGCTTGTCCGTGTTGCTCAGAATCGATGACGGGCTTCTCTCCACGGGCAATTCCATAAAAGCAGCCTTTTGGCTGACACAAAATAAATCTAACAGCAGTGAAGTGATGGTTTGCAGCGAACCGGAAGAGGCCGTGCAGGGGCAAGCTGCAAAGCCGCCCCTGGAGACGATGTCTGTGCCACACCACGGCTGTGCGGATCTAAAATCCAGACGCGTCTCTAAGGGTGACGCATTCCTCTGGGGCCCCTCTTCGCCTCTTTTCTAAGCCTCTTTTTAAAGCATCGTTTTAGCTCCCTTAATAGAACTGTGGCGTGTGGATTTCTGTAGGATTCATCTGAGGTTCGTCGTGTTTGCAGTCAGCCTCCGGTTTTCCAGGTTTCTGCACATCGGACTTTTGCCACCTGTTCTGTTTGGCTAACGTGTCCTTTCTCTGTCAGTGGTAGATGTCCTTCCTGGGTGTCAGGGAGAGAGCGTCGGTTTGGCCTCCGGGGACGTGGTGATCAAGTCTGTTCATCCCACGTGGGAGCTGAATGCCCCATCCCCCGCCCCGCGCACCTGTGTGGAATGAGACTGATGATGTCCAGCTGTAGAGACGGCTCCGGGCCCTCCCCCTTCTCTCTGTCTCTGCCGAAACAATAAAATAAAAGTTTAAAAAGAAAGAAAATCATTTTTATATTGGGCTTACAAAGTGCCTCCATTGAGTGAAACCCGAAGCCTCGTGGAATGCACACATTTACACCGTGTGACAGGTGGCCGCTACTCATTTCCTGATGCGTTTTGAAATGGAAATTGAACGGAGAAAACACTAATAATCATGCTGGTAATAGAGTACCTCTCCCTGAGGGGCTTCAAACACTCCACGAAGAGACACAGTTAATGCTTACACGTTACGAACACCCACAGGAAGTGAAGGAAGGGGTGGCGGCTTCCTTCTGCAGTTGCAGACACACATGTACACTCAGAGCATGAAGTTCACTGGTAAGGAAGTGGTTTCCAGAAGTTTCCGAGCATTAGCACCCCTTGGGGGAGGGGGAGGAAGAAGATTAGGCTGCAGCAATGGGGCTGAGGGTCGCGAGTGCAAGAAGCAGGAGCCAGATGAGAGGAACAGGGCTAAGCATTCCAATCTCCCCACAACACCACCCACCCCTGGATTTAATCCCAAGCGGCTGGAGGTGGGGGTGGGTGCAGATCTTTTCCTTAACCAACCTCCACCCCCGGGGATTCGAATGTGCACAATCTGTCAATGCTTATGCCCGAACGCCCCGCCATCCCTTAGAAAGTCAGCGGCAGAGCCGAGAATGAGCCGGCTGCGTTATCCCGGCATCCGCACGATGGTTTTTATTTTCACTCATTTTTGGTGGTGGTGTAAGGATTTTTGGTGAGTTAGAAAGCTGTGCAAACCAGGGCAGTCCGGGCGGGGGAGCGCACCCTGGCACCTGGCAGCCTCTGATCGGCCGACTGACTGCCTGTGTGGTTGGCTAGCTCTGGCCTCAGCACAGACAGAGGCTCGCTTACAGGATGTTTCACAGCTTCGTGCGTGTTGTAGCATTTTGTTCTTTCTCATCCGTGTGGCAATATCGTTTTGTACTGTCAACCTGTGCGTCATCTATGAGAAGAAGGTGGTAATCGGCCCGATCTCGGGTTATTTTGATGATGATTAAAAAAATAAAACATAACACGTCCCAGTATGTTATGTTGCTCAGACCAGGCACTTTCTGGACATTCGTTCTGTTGCCATGATCGTCCTCGTTATCATTTTAGTACTGTGACCACCACAGTCCTCATCCATGTAACAGAAACAGCGCAGGACCGTCCCTCAGCACGCTCTCTTTATAGAAAGTTCTGGAGAACCGGGCGGGGTCATTGGGGTGACATGTGGCTGTGATCGCAGCAGGGGCCGCACTCGGTTCTGCGGCCAGGAGGCGGGAAGGGGTGGATGCGGCCTTTCTGCAGAGCTCTCACTGCAGGGCGTGGCTCGGACGCTTCTGTTGAGGGAATTTGTGGAGTTCCAATTTTAAAACATCCTAAAACTGTAAGCCGGGGTTTAATCCCTCAGAGGGGTTTAGTGCACCCCTTATATTTTCCAGGCAGTGTGCCAACCATGTGTCTCTTTCTGCCGGCCTGTGATGTAGTGTACGGGGTGGGCTTGGAGGCAAAACGCAGACCTCGTGGGAAGCTGTTAAGCATGGAGACGTAGGAAGACGCTCGGACGTGTGGAAGTGAGTGTCTTTCCTTTGGCAAAGACAGACTCCGAGCCTGGGGCCCAGGGGGTGGGGAGAGATTTCCCGGAGCGGACGGCATTCTGTTCTGCGCGGATCCGAGAAGGCCCTCTGTCTTATGCATGCCTGGCGCTGCGACGTCATCTGCTGCTGTGCGGGTCTTGGGCTCAGAGTCCTTGGGGAATGCCGTGCCTAGGACAGGTGTGTCCTGCCCCAAACCTGTTGGACAAGGGGGGTGCTACAGGTGGCAGCCCCCCAAGGCAGAAGATTTCCCCAGATGCCGGGAGCCTGACAAACACGGGGCCTGCTGAGCAACCGCAGAGCAAAACGAGAATGAAAAGCCCTGCTTTTGGATGTTGGGCTGACACATGGCATGGATGGTGGTGGTCAGGGGGGAGGACGCATCTTCAAAGTCAACATTCCGGAATTAATCGCATGTTGCATCCGCAAGGGGGCTGGCGATGTGGTCGGCCCTCCGGGGTAGCTTTCATTGTGTTTGCTTAAGACGTGTGATTGCAGAAAGGTGCTGCGTCCCTGAAAAGCCATCAAAATATAATTACAAAGTTGGCCGAGGGGACGGCTTGTGGCTGGCTTTGTTGATTTGTGTTAATAAAAAAAGAAGCCCCCAGTGGCACGGTGCGTGGTGTGTAATGGCCCTACCCCAAGAGAGAGGGCACACGCTGGAAAATCACACGCTGGGTTTTTCTAAGACAGGGAGGTACAGCTACTCTGGACAAGGCACCGAGGGAGAAACCCCAAACTGAATGGCTTTATTCTCCCCGGCATTCTTCCGCCTTGGACCCTGAATACCTGACACAGACGATGGGAAGGAAACAGTACGATGAGGGCAAAGGGGACGTGAAATCATCGTGGATGGCACTGTGAGCTCCTGCTCGTCACTTCCTCGTCCTCTTTGCCTGGTGTGACCCCTTCAAGCTCTGGCTTAGTGTCATCTTGAAGCCTTCTTCACAGACCCCATTGCCATTCAGTTCTCCTCTCCTCCTGCGTGTGGCTTGTACCTTACAGATCGCTACACGGGGGTTGGGTTTACGTTTACCCCTCGTCCCCTGCACGGTCCTTCGAGAGAACTACGCGCCATTCATCCTTGCACCCTTGAGGACATGGTCTGAAATACGCAATGCCAACCCCCTGTTGATTGAATTGTGTTGTTTTAAAACCATGCTGTTTAGAAATCTGTTCACTTGTACATGTAAAAATCACATGCACTAGCAATCGAGTTTATGTTTTGAGCAGTTCACTCAGACGTTCATTGTTTGTGGCTGCTAGATTGGTCGTGTAACTTGAAACCACCTTCCTGACTCCTGCTTGTCTGCAAAGCAGGCAGTTGTGTGATCAGGGGACACGTCCCAAGCTTCCCTGCTTGGAGCAAACGCACAACCCGCGTTTGGGTGAGAATTGGACCTGCTGTCACTTATCAAGGTGTAAATCTAGCAAGTGGGTTCAGGAGGGTTTTACCATTTTCGTTACAGACTCATACATCGTCCCATCACCTACAATGAAGTGTTGTCTCAGAAACAGGACAAATGAAGCGTCTCTGATGTATTGTAGATATCTCAACACTGCGGAGCTTGGAGCACTCTCAACACGTGTTTTGTGTTATCGAATGTTAAGTCAGAGTCCCGGCTGGCATGTCCTCAAACAGTGACAGGCCTTGTGGAGATGGGGCATTCATACCGGAGCAGAGCAGCCCAGCTCTGCATGAAGCATATACCACAGGGAGGGCCATCAAGAAGCGTTAGTTGGGTGACCCTCTAACTTTGTCGCCTCTAATAAGCCCGACAGCCAGAGAGTGGCTTCCGTTTCCCATAACAATCAGTGGCCTGTTAAATCTCAATCTCACTTTGACAAAGAACACCACCTGCCCTTCTCTGTAACATCGCCTCACTGTGGACACGTGGATGAGTCACTGAATGTATCGTGTCAGACACAGTCCGAGGTGTGAGGGACCCAGGTGGGAAGCGGACACATTCCAGGCTGCCACCATGCCTTTTGGGAGTTCAGAGAGGCAACAGCTTCCATCCCTAGAGTTTCTTCACTTTATCTTGCTCCCTTTCAAACCCTTCACTTGGGAATCAGTATTGGGATTTCTCTTAAAACCGAATAAATTATCCTCCAATTGTCTTCCAATGTCCAGGTCAGACTTATGAGTTATTCCTGCAAATTGGCTCAAACAACGGTCCACAAAGTCATCGATGGGACAGGACTTTGGTTCTAAAGGCTCACCGCGCTGGGCGAGCAGCCACTGCCCTGTGATTGATCTTCCTGTGTTCTCTGCTCACTGCTCACATGATTTTGCATTGATCACAGAATCAAATGGAAACTTCTTTGATCGCTTACAGTATAAAGGCAGTTAAGAGCCACCTCTTTTCCCAGAAAGAATGCTTTCTGTTTTAATCTAAAAACACTTTTAAGGTCCGTCCACTAAGCAGGCCAACTGTAGAGGCGGGCCTGCGTCCATCTCAGCTTCGCTGCCCAGGACTTGGACGCCGCATCTCTTCTGCAATCCGTTCTCCACGTGTGAAACCCGGGGCCATGCAGAGCTGTTGGAAGCCGCTGCTCCATCCTCTGCTGCCTCCCCCTTCGACAATTTTACTTTTTTGGAGTCCAGGCCTCTTCTGTCTTCTTGTTTTGCCCAACATCCAACAAGAAAACACTGTGGTGGTTTTATCTGAATCCAATGATTAACAGAAAGTCAATAGAAAGCATTTATTACTATAATCACTCATATGCCAGAGTCTGTATTCCCAGGAAGTTCGTGATGAAATTATATGAGATGCCAGTTTTGATCATAAATTTGTAAAGTCGGGAAGAGAAGGCTGGCCAAATTCATTTCCTTCCTAAAATTCTCCCTGTGGTATGTGCTCCATCGATAGCCAAGCTACCATTCTCATTCAAACAACTTTTACTCCTAAATTTAAAATATTTTTAAACATGTATGTATCTGTGTGGAGAAACATAGTTACACTCCTCCACGTGTATATAGCTATGCAAATATATTAAACAGGGGCATTTGGAAACATGTATCTGTGAAATAATGAGTGATGTTTGCAGGAATCTGGCTCTAAAACCCTTCCAGGGAGGAGATTTATAATCAACACATTCCAAGGAGACAATGCACTTTCACCGTCTAATATAGAGTCTTGGCATTTTCTGCTAATGAGGTTCATACTGTAAAAATGGCTTTTGGATGGCACACAGCTCACCCAATCTTTAGGACATATTTCACTGATTCTCCAGGTAAATTTCAGCACTTTTTTCACTTCACCGTTGCTTTGTAGCTAAATTTCAGTGCGTGTAAATATCTATACATTGCATATACATGTATTTAATTATATCTGTATATTATATATAGGTTAGATACACTGCATATATTATATATGCTGTTATAACTAATCTACATTAGTAAATACTAGACATAATTAATGCTATCTACCTTTCTATAAAAACCTTCCAGTGTTTCTACAGAGTCTTGAGGAAAATTGCCAGCATGATGTATGCAAGGCATCTGTTTTTCTAACATCAGTTCAAAATGCCCCTCTTCACCTGGAAAAGAGCTGTGGTCCAGGTCCCGTGTATGGCACAGATTTGCATAATCAAGGCGAGCAGGAAAATCTTTGAAACAAGCCAGACAGTGGTTAAACTTACAGCATTTGATAGATGATAAAAAGGAAGCACATGCCGGCTCATGGAGTTATTAGGAGATCTAAGAAAACATGCGAGTACAACTTGTGTAGCGCTCTTAATGAACTCCCCTTGGAAGACGAGAGGCAGAGTTAGATGAAAAGGATCGCTCCCCAAGAGGTCAGAACTGTTGAAGCGCCGGCTTTAATTAAAAGCCGAAACTACCGTGGATTCAGGTGCACGAAGCTAACGAGTCAACCCGGTAAGTGGGAGCCCTGCTTGTGGGAAAGTGACAGGCTCCTCTTCTTCTGGCTGAATTCTGAAGTTGATTGCACGACATCAGCACCTCCACCCCCTCACGGCACACACAGCACTGACTCTGTGACCAGAACTCTAATCCCACCCTCGCCGTGATCCCGGGAAATGCAGAGGACGACTCTTGAGGCCCAGAGAGGTGATGATGTTCCTCTTTGTCAAGCTCACAGGCGGCCGAGCCAGATCGAACCTGAGGTCACAGGATTCCAGTGTCTGTTGTCCTGATGACTGATGTCGCGGTCATGGTTCTCCCGCTGTCTTCTCTCGAGGCCGCCTCAAGTGTAAACAGCGAAGCGCCAACACCAGAGTGTTTTATGAAAGGCGCTGCTCCAAAGATGAACGTGATCAGTCCCTCGTGAGGTCAGCACAGGTGTGGGGACAGAAGTCTCAGGGAAGCGGGGACGAAAGCTCCCAAGCCCTCAGCTCAGTGACACTGCCGATCGAAATGCGTGTAAGCCACTAGCAGGTGTGTGACTCATGCTGAGCAGCAACTGTCATCGTTATGAGTGACGCATTTTCACACAGAAATGTATCATCTGCAGAGACAGAGAAAGGAAGTGGGGGTGGGTTGCTTTTTATCGTAGCGTCTGAAACACCGTACTTCTCCTACGATCGGCCCAGGCACGTAGCTCAGTGTGCGGAGTCACTATTCAGTGAGTCGATGGGGGACTCGTGATAGAGACCAAAGTGTCCCAGACAGGAGACCTGGTCTTCGTCTCCCACCTGGACCATGGAACGTGAGTCCTGGAAGCTGGCCACTGTGCCCTGTGTGATTTGGGGATGGACAGGAGAGACATACAGAGTGCTAGCGTGACATTTTGTAATCAGCTCCACATTGAGATTTGAACTGAAAACCTTAGACGTGAGCAGGGGCTGGTGTAATCCAGAAAGAAAAGAGAGCAGCCCATCTCTCTGACCTCAGTGAGGACACCCCAATGCCCTTGAACCCAAACAAGGCCAAGGGCATGGTTTCCAGCATGGGAGATTTGGGTTCTGTCCCCTGAATACCTGCTACAAATCAGGTCCTCACGGCTGGTGTCTTGACCCTACAGCCCACCATCACAAGAGCACCCTCGTCTGCCTCTGCCATTGACTTTTAGGAGACTGAGAACCTCCAGGGAGGACAGATGTGTCCCATGACTGGACGAAATGGCCATTGCAACAGGCGCCATGACCACCTGGCCACCTTCCCACCCTGACCTCTGCAGATCTCTTCCGTGTGTGGGGCCTTTGCCATCGCAGGGACCGCTTCCTCAGAGCCATGGGCATCCCTGTGCTGTCAGAACTCACGGAAGCAAGCCAGAGGCTCGCTCCACGGACTCCCGGGTTTCTAGTTCTGGGATCTGTCCCGACTTTCAGCGAAGGCCTGCGCGGCAGCCCCAGGCTTAAGGAATGGACGGGGAGGGGGGGCGAGCCTTGAGCTGAAGAACCAGCCAATGTTACCAACAGCACATCTGCGGCCCTTTTCATTGCTTCCGCCGCCTTCTGCCTGCGTACCAGGTTTGCTTTTGTCGTTCTTTATTCTTAGAAAATTGAGCAGGAAGGACAGGGTTCCCAGTGAGCCCCCTAAGTTTGGTTTTAATGGTGGACTCTTCTATTGTCCTGTAGAAAAAAAAAAAAAGGAATAGAGGTGCTTCTATTCTATTTCAGAACGCCATGGAAGCCCAAGGTGGTGTAGCTGTCAGACAGTGTCTGGCACGTGGCAGACCGGCATGGCTTCTGCCCCCTCAGGCAGGAGCTGCTTCCCCCACGGGGCATCTTCCTTGTCCCAATTTACCGCTAGCTTGGACACTTTTATGATTATGGTCTCCCAGGAGCATCGTTTCCTCCTCCGCAGCCACCTTTGTATCAGGTTTCCGGCTTGCAGGCCTTTTATCACCCCCTCGCAATTTCTTAGTCATTGATGGAACCACATGCAACATCAAGTTATTGCCATTAAAGTCGGTCTGTTTTCACGGCACGAGTTATGACGTGTGCAAAGTCAGGATTCGCGGGCACGTAAGCCAGGGAAGGCCAAACAGAGCAGAAGCGTGGCGAGCCGTCAGGAAAAGAGTCGGCGAAGCGGCGTTGTCCAGCCGGACCTTTGTAAACTCCGGCCACGAGGGTCACACTCCAGAACCAGGGTGTCACCGCGCCGTCACCGTGCAGAGCCCGCTTTGATCACTCGCTTTGTGCACTTCCAGGAAGCATGCACCGATGGCAGCCCCGCTTTATACCCGCTCTGTAGCTCTCGTAAGCCTGGCCTGGCCTGGGATCATGAGCATGGCACGTACATTCTCCTCAGGAGGGGAGCTGGGACACAGGGACAACCCTGCACCTTGGCAAGTTTGAGGAGGCAGGAGGCGTCTTTGCCATAAAGCCCGGCGGGCTCCCTATGCTCAGCTGCACCCTGAGAAACATACCGCTGCCACCCCGCTTGGGAAAGAAAAACTGTAACACCCGCAGTCAGAGTTCAGAGGACACAGCTCCATGCCCAGGCTGAGGCGAACCCAAGACGCGTGCCCCTCCCGCCTGTAGCCCCACTGCTCTGTGTGCCTCCTGCCCGGGCATCTTAGTCCGTGCACCCCATCTGTCCCTAAGGCTGGGCCACGCTGTGAGGTTGTTCTAGAGACATTCTGCTCCTGGGAATTGCACCTGTGGCTCGTGAGAGAGTCAGGTGCCTCCATGAGATGAGGTCACGGAGACGTAGAATTATGTAGCCAAGGAGGAAGGAGGTGATTCTCGGGCATCGTGGCCACGTCACCACTTTGGTCTTGTTTCCTATGAAAAATGGCAGTATTGACTCGGCTGGGGCACGCATGGTGAACTGAGGACTCCATTAGCACGGCTTCCTCGCGGATGTCTATCCTAATTGCATAGCTCTGTGGTTATTGCAGCCCATGACTCATACGTCTCACTTAAGGGAAGCAGTCACCGCATCCCGTCGGTAGCACTTAAAATGGACACTGTCTCACGTTCAACGTAAGCCACCATCCTTTGTGAATAGAGATGAGTAAAACCTTGCCGGGAGAATAAGAACGTGGTCCACAGGCCTCCTTCAAAGCCAACGCTCAGCAGTTTTGTTCCTGCAAAGGACCAGACAATACATATTTTAGGGTTTGTTGGCCAAGAAGCCGCATGCTTGCCTGTGGAGGGGGAAGGCAGCTGCAGACAGTACAGAGAAGAGTGGGTACTCTGATTTCAGGGGACCACAGAGCAGGTGTGGCCGGGTGCAGCCCCCAGCCAGCACTCTGCACACCTGACCCCGTTCTAGTCCCCGGATAGAGATGGGAACGTCCCTTCACAGCTGTCTCAGAATGCCGACAAAAGCAGGCTTAAAATTGGGACGATCTTATGGACTGAGGGGTTGAGGCAAAGCGACATAAATTCCTTTCCTGAAACTCCCCCAGGGAGGCAGGGGGAGCCTGTGTATGGAGGACAGTGAGCAAGCTTCAACCAAGATGCTCCGCGTTGTCCCGGGAACAGGATGCAGGTTCGCTGGAGACCCCGGGGATGCACCTTCCAACTGGCCGCCCCTTTGCAATTGGTTTCCCACTGAGTTACTAATGTTTATCGTTATGATTATATATATATATATATTTCATAATATACCGCGTGTACTGTGATCATATACATACCGCATTTCCTTGTATATAAGACAATACTTTTGTCTAAAATTGCTGCACTAGAAGTTGCGGGTTGTCTTATACACAGAAGTAACCTGTGTATTGATTTCTTAGCATTGGGTTGGAAAAGTAGGAAGCATGTTATTCACAGAGCATCTTATACATGGAAAATATAGGACAGATCTGTGTATGTATGTATGTGCACACACATATGTAAATGCATGTGTGTGTGTATATATGTGTACAAGTAACATTCTCTAGTTATTCCCATGCAACCTAACATTACATTTATGTATTCAGCATCATAGTGACTAAAATAGCCTTGCGTATGAAATAACATTTGACTCTGCAAGTAGCAAAATGCTATTAAATCACTGACACAAAATTTCCCTTAACGGTGTGGGTTGGAACCAATTTGACGAGATAATCTTGGATGGGCAGGCACAGATGGACAGACCGGCCACCCAGATTTCATACTGAGGGAAAGTCATGAACTGCAACTCAACTGGTCAAGATAGAGCGATGCCTACAGGTTCCATGCACTGTTTTGTAAACTATCTGTGTGTGTTCAGAAACTCCCTCCACATGTCAGTGAATAGTTACGGTTTTGGCATCACTCACTACAACTTTTTTCTATTTGCTTATTACACTTATGTGTCTGAGTATGTATTTGTAGCCATATCTTTTCATCGTCTAGCTACCTATTATTTAATTTTAATAAAATGCTATGTAGATAATACCTACAGGGCATGTAATATCTCCCCCTCCACATTTCATGACAAATATTTATGTATCATGGGTTTTTAAATAATCACATTACTGAAAACACCTCAGGTCATGCTTTTCAATTGTCACAGTTTTATTTATCAGCTCATTGCCCACAAATTATTTGGCCACTTAAAAAAAGCATTTGACATTCAGGATGACTTATTTTTGCCATCACAATCAGAGTCGTAGTCATCTATTTAACATCAGGCTCCAAACGTGCCGATCATCTCCCTGTTTGCATGATGTCACAGGAAGAAGAACCACTGGTGAGTTCAGAAATGACAGAGTAAGGTGAAGCAATTTCCCCAGGTATTTAACCAAAAGTGCGTTGCCCTTGTACTGTGACTAAGGAGGTTACAGGAGCATTTGTTTGCTGTCATCTCTCCAGCTCCATTTTGGCATCTGGGCACAGTCCTGTGTTTGTGCATCATGATGGAAATCGAAGCGTGTTTGTTCAGAACACAGTGACATCCATTGCCAATGCCAGCGGCGTTGAGGCTTGATAAGGAAGCAAACAGAGCAGAGGTGTAGAGAGTTCCAGGAGTGTGTGAGTCCCTTAGGTCTGCTCTGCAGAGGATTATGTACTCAAGAGATTTAAAAGAGCCTCATCAATGAAAACAAAGGCGATTTTCAGTAGTGAGCAGCTTAACTACATGGTTCCCTGTGACATGGCCCGAATGCTAATCCAGGTGCTGAAGTGAAATAAAATGACAAGACACCAGGTCCAGAGATTCACCAAGGGTCTGAGTCCAGAAATCGTTCATGTATAAGTTTATCTACTGATTTCTATTATGCGCTCGTTGTATCGATGCTTGGCCATACATCACCGGTATGTGGCCATGCACATAAAATGCATAACACAATCTTACGGCGGTGTGTGGTGAGCGAGTTCTTCACTGAGGCTCACCTGAGCTGGTTACAATGGCACTCGGGAAATTGCTCTGCCTGAAGCCAGGCATCTCTCTCCTGGCGACTGCTCCTGTAGATGGTGAATGAATCTAAGGCGTCTGAAAATTACAGCCAAACGTTTTGAGGAATGCCGTGCCTTGCTCACAACATTTGTCAAGTAAAGAAATACATCTCTACTTTCAAAACCCGAAGTTTCCCACCCCAGCCTTGTAGAGGCAGTCCTTGAACCGGAGGGACAGTGACTTCCAATACTCACTCCCCATGCCCCAGCACCTG
>PVKE010014995.1:0-34114 GCA_004027555.1 Craseonycteris thonglongyai
AGCTATTATTTTTCTCTCCTGCTCTTTTTAACTCTGCATTTTTCTAGTCTTTTTTTTTTAATTTATTTTATTGTTTGAGAGAAGGTGAGAGAGAGAGAGAGAAGGAGGGAGGGCCCAGAGCAGTCTCCATAATGTACAGCATTAGTTGTGACATGATTTCATTCCACACAGGTGGATATGGAGCCATGTGGGGCAGGAACCAAACTGGAGACCTCCCATGTGGGAGGGAAGAACCTTCACCGCCATCCCAGCTATTACCAGTTGTGTCAAAGTTCAGCAAACGGGTTTACGTGGGCCAGGGCCAGGATTCAATCCTCAGACCTCATGATTGCATGGCAACCGCTCAACCTGTTAAGCTATCACGACATCCCCACTGGTCTGTTTTATTTTTAAGAATCTCTAAGAGAATCTCTTTGCTGTTTCTAGTGTGATTCTGACCAACTAATATTCAAAGTCTGTCTCTTGCCATTACCATGCCTTGGATATTTGTACAAAAAATAATATGAATTTATAACTTTAAAATGATGGTGTTACAGATGCTCCCCAATTTATGATGGGGTTACATCTGATAAATTCATCATAAGTTGAAAATATCACTAGTTAAAAATGCATTTAATACCCCCAACCTACCAAACATCACAGTGTAGCCTTGCCTACATTAAGCATGCACAGAGCACTAACATTAGCCTACAGTTGATAAATTATCCTGAGTTTTATCTCAAGAGTACTTACTGTCCTCTCCATCACCAGAAGCAGGAGACAGATGGGTATTCTGTAGACATGGGATGTGAAAACAAAAAACACAATATCCAACATAATGCGAGCTACAGTACACTGAGTATCAGCAGTTGACTCTTGAGGTCAGGGCTGACCAGAAGCTGTGGCTCATTACCGTTGCCTAGCCTCATGAAAGAGTATCTTACCACCTGTCACTAGCCCAGGAAAAGATCAAAATTCAAAGTTCGGTTTCTACTGAAGGTCTATCACTTTCACATCATTATAAAGTAAAAAAAAAAAAAAAAAAAATTGTAAGTCAAACCATTGTATGCCAGGGACAGCCTGTCTACACACACACATCTCTCCCCCCACCTCCACTGTTGACCCCAGCTCTTTCAAGCACCACACCCCTGAGATTGTTACTTGGCTACCACATGTATCTCTCTCCAAACAAATAAGAATGTGGGAGATTAGTTGGGTTCCTATACAAATAGAATGTGTCTATTTACATATCACATTCAACTTATTTTCACTTGGCAATATATCTTGGAAATGCCTATAAGTCAATATATGTAATTCCAGCTCTATCCTTCCCTTCCCACTAGTGTGTGTGTGTGTGTGTGTGTGTGTGTGTGTGTGTGTTTACAATTCTGCTTAAATGAGACAATATGCTACATGCTCCCAGTAACCACTTAATGGAAGATTTTTGTTTCATGGTAAAATTTTCACTCTCCTTCAGCAGACATAGAAACTGAAGGACTATTCGTTCCTCTCAGTTTATCCTCTACCATGCACCCATAGCCTTCTAAGATGGTGTGTGTAAGATTCCTATGTGTTTGTTCAGTTGTCTGAGGTCTATTTTAAAGAATTCTGCACTCTGTCTGGGTGCACCTGAAATTGAAGCCCCAGCCTTCTCTAAGTCTATCTTCACATGGGTACGGTTTTCACTAATCTGAAAGCCCTTTTTCAAATATAGTAAGTCCAGATGTGAATGTTACCCAATTTACATAAAGATGGAAGTTTTCTTTACTGCTTATTATTCTCTGTGTTGTTTTCCACTGGTTTGCAAAAAAAGGAGAGGGAAGCAGAAATGGCATTTCTCTCTCCAATGCAGAAACTATAGTTATAAACAAACTCTCTGACCCTATAGAGAATAGGGTCTCAGCCAAGAAAAGATTGGAGTCATGGGATATGGAGGATTTTCTTTGATTTCTCCCCCGCACCCCCGTTGGTAAAATCAGAACAAGCAATTATAAAAGATTTGAGTGGCAAGGTCTCTGTAACTACACGGATTACTAACGTGCATTCATTTTGCAAATGTTCCCAACTAATTGCTTTTATGTTTCTGTAGTTTAATTAGGCTGGTAGGCCACTGTGAAGGGCTTAAGACAAGCACTTGCTCAGTAAAGCTGACTTCCAATTACAGAACAATTCTGAAATCAGTCTTGCTTATAAAGACAGTATTGAAGGACACAGTGTGCCAGGAAGGATTAAACTACTCTAAATTTCCTGGAGCGGGGGCAGGAGAGGCAATCATTCACATTTTAAACAAGCAGGAGCACAGGACTTAAGGAAAATATGTCTGTACAGGTGCACCATATGGTGCTAATGAACCATAGATTCCTGAGAATAGCTCCTTTTTACAACCTGTTACTTAATTTTTTTTTTTTAAATAAACTTTGTTTTAAGCTTAAGCAGGAAGGAAAGTATACATCCATCAATTCTTGTTTCTGGATCTAAAAACAACTCAAGTCTATGATAATACGCAATTATGTTTTTCTTTGTATTACAAAGACAATGTGACTGCCCCTGTGCCCCATGTAGACAGTGAGTACTTTCAACCCTAGTCATTACTGGGCTAGTCGGCATTTCCATATCAAAAGACTCTAGAAAATAAACAATCTGCACCAAGGCAGACCCTCTTACCCATTACGCCTTTTGCAAAACCAGGACAGATCGATATTAAGGGTACAGCCTGCAACTATGGAACAGAGAAAAGCAGTCAAATGACAACCTTGAAAGTTAGTCCTCTGGCAACTGACAACAAGCCACTTTACCATGAGAAACCAGGATTAGAAAAAAAACTGCCTTACAAGTCATGTTAACAGGTAGAATCAGCCCCATATCTTCCATGTACTGAGCTTGCTTGTGGTAATATTCATAAAGTAAGGACTGTAGGACCTTAGGTGCTTCAGAAATGCTTGAAGTCCTCTCACTATGCCCCACCCCAGTCACATAAAGCCACCAAACCCATGGCTAAAAGCAAAGTTGGGGCAGTATTTCCCAGTCTAAAATAAATTTCTTTAACGACAAAGGACCCACCTTATTCCATAATTGTCCACATGTCTGACAGTTAAACTACTAATTTCTATGTATCTCTAGTACTTAGAATCTGGCATCTAGTAGACATTTGGCAAATATTTACTCAGTGAATGAATGAATATTGCAAAATGGCTAACCACATAAGCAGAAACAGTTAATTGGATTACTGTTAAAAATCTTTTAAGATCTCATCAAAAATGCATACTCACAAAAATTGCAAATGATAGGCAATTATAAATTGAGATATTATAAATTTTCTTCCGCCTCTACCTCATTCTTCTATAGTTGGCCACAGTTGACACTTTAGTGTCTCTAGGTTTTCTGTATATAATAACACAATAAGTTCTAACTATCCAACTAGAGTAGACATGTCTTCTTTCAAGATCGATGCCTAACTCACTTTCACTTTCTATTTCTTGGCAACGTCAGGCACATTATTTTGCTTGTCTTACATAACTGTGTTGTACAGTGATTAGCAAACAGAGTTCAGGAGACTGGCATTCCTGATCATCTACAAGGCCAGTCTGCAATTTAGTAGTGTTGTCTATGTTGAAGCTAAATGGATCCCAATATCCAATATAAGTAGGCATATTTAAGTAACCAGATTCTTTCTGCTTAGATGAGCAATTGTTCTATTAACACATTTGGAAAAGCTCTCTTAGGAAATGGAAAACAAGCCGGCTGCTACTTCTGGCAGGCTTGGAAGTATGACTCAGCAGCTAAGAGCTAAGCTCTGGAGCTGAACCACCAGTCTTCTACTGGCCCCAGACGCTAGCTCCATTTCCTTAGGTATTTATGTAACATCTCCGTGTCTCAGGATTCCCATATGTAAAATACAAATAAACATATCACCTTTCCTATATTTTTGTGAGAATCAAGTAAGTTCAATCATGTAAAGAACTTAGAAGAACACCACACAGAGAAAGGCTAGAAAATGCACCCTTTTTCTTCATTGAGGCATAATTTAGATAAAGCAAATACACAGATTTTAAGTGTACAGTTTCATGAGTTTTAACAAATGTATACATCGTGTGACTGTCACCCCAATGGAGTTGGAGTTCTTTGCCTTCATTTTAGAAAGTTTCCTAGTGCTCCTTCCCACTCGGCCTCACCTCCCCACACCCCCTATCTTTCCAGGTTATGATTCAGATAGAACTTCATTTAAATGGAAACATAGAGCACCTGCTCTTTTCACTCTGGCTTTTGTTGTTCTACATAATGTATTTAAATTTTACCTAGTAGGTCATTCTGTTTTTATTGCTGAGTATTATTCTGTTGTATGACTATTTCACCATTTATGTACCCATTCTACTCTCGACAGACATTTAGATTGTTCGGTTTTTGCAGAATATTTGTTTTTGAAATAAATTTCTATTTGCCACACATTCTTAGGTGTTTCAGAATACTTAAGCTTAGAAAAAATAAATTGGAAGGTGAAGGAGGCATGATTTGGGGATGTGGGATAGCTCAGTAGTTGAGCGCTTGCCTCAACTATCGCAAGGTCCAGGGTTCGATTCCCTGCCTGGGCCAGTGCAAACCCATATACTGAACTGCAATGCAACTGGTAACAGCTGGAAGGCAGCAAGGGTTCTTGCCTCCCATGCAGGAGGCCTCAGGTCAGTTCTCACTCCGTGGGACCCCACATCCACCCATGTGGAATGAAACCATGTCATAACTAATGATGTACAACTATGGAGACTGCTCTGGGCCCTCCCTCCTCTCTCTCTCTCTCTCTCTCTCTCTCTCTCTCTCTCTCTCTCGTGCACACGCTCCCTCTCTCCTTCTCTCAAAAATAATAAATCTTTTTTAAAAAAATAAGAGAAGGCATGGTTTACCCACATGGGCGGGTTTCTCCTTAGCACCCTTTCTCCCCTTGTAATCTTTCTGAGTCTCTTTATTTACATCTTATTTTTCCCAAGAATTTTCAAGACTGTTGCCTTCAGGCCACAAACTGGAAGATCCATGTGACTAAGCCTCAAAAGGGAATAATAAGGAAGCTGGAGCAGCATCAGGTCACTCTTGGCTGAAAGGAATGTTGATTAGCCTGCTCCTACACGTTACATAATGACACTTCCACTGCATGACGTTTTGAGAAAAATCACTTGGCTTTTCTAAGGCTCCAACAAAAGTAAGAGTTACATTAGCATTTGACCTCATAGGGCTATAGTGCAGGAACATGAATTTTTTAAAAATACAAGAAGCAGAAGTAAACACCGTGGACTCTGAAAGTGCTGTAGGAAAGCCTGACGCTCACACAGGGTGAGCTCTGCGCACACCATAACAGATTTGAGTTCCAGCAGCTTGCCAGGTACAGAAACATTCATCAGCTAAAAATGTTGTTACTTAGGAACTGTAATCAATTTCATCCTATTTGGGGGAAAGCTTGGCCAATTCTTAAAAGCACTCGCGTGAAACAAAGACACATTCTCCTTGCAATTCACCCATCAAAAGTCAACCTGCCCTTTCTGGGAGGGACAACTCGAACACCTGAGAATCATTTGCTCTCTTATTCATCGATGTCTGGCTGTGAAAAGCAGGTTATCTGGAAGTGAGGGTTTCTGCATCTACTTAAACCAAACCAAACCAAAGGAAACAGTTTGTTCTTGGGGACTCTGGAGAGGTCCTCCTGTTAGTCTGACTTGATTATTGTTTCCATGGCAACAACCTCCTGAGGTCTCAAACAAGTGTGGAGTGCTCACGGGAGGCTGCAGCTGGACATTCAAGAAAGTTCTTTCTCAAAAGCTACTGAAGCATCCAGAAAGAATTCACTCAAAATTTTATCTAAAATTGGCAGGAAGTGGGTGTGGTCTCTAGATGACCTGAAGACAAATCAAATTTCTTAAATGATCTCCTCTCTTGCTAATAATACCAGGAATATGCTTGATGGGAATTTTAAGTCAGGTTATAGGTTTTTACACGGTCCTTTGCTTAGGTGGATAGTCCAGACACTGCCAAGACATCAATAGTGAGGAACAGGGTAGAGATCCAAATACGGTAGCCTCTCTGTTAACCAGAACTCAAGCAACCGGCACTCTCAAGCAACGGGCAAATTATGTTAACGGAGAGTACTTACATTTATTCGGCATCTACCATGGGTACCGGTTACCCCAGTCTACTATAGTTTCCCTAGCAATTGGCCAGAGCCCGGTGGACCTGGGGGGACAAGGCGAAGGTGTGGGCTCTGGAGGTGACCCTCTATGTTAGCGCCCTGCAACTGAATCAGGAAAGGCACTCAGATGCGTTAGTGTCTCTGCTCCTCATAATAGCTTTTATGAGATGCTTTACCACAAAAATAATCAATTGTATTTGTTGTGGAAAAAAATTCATAATCTTAAGGAAGAAGTAAAAACTTTATCCATAGCTCATTACAAAAATACAAGTACTAATAATCTGTAATGCATAGCCATTAAATATGTAAGTGTATATATAATACTTTAAAAATGAGATCACTATTGTGATATCTTTTGAGGCCAGCTTCCCCCCCACCCCAAACCCTTAATGCAAGTATATCATAAACACTTTTGCTTGTTTAATATTTTCCATTATTTTTATGTTTTTAATTTCTTTTCTTTAAGATTTATTTTATTGTTTGAGAAAAGATGAGAGGGAAAGACCTACAGAGAGAAGGGGGAAGGGCCCAGCACAGTCTCCATTGTTGTACTTCATTAGTTGTGACACCGTTTCATCCTTCATGGGTGGATGTGGGGCCGCACAGAGCAAAAACTGAACTGGAGTTTCCTGCATGAAAGTTATGCACGTTCCCCACCATCCGGTGGTTACCAGTTGCACTGCTGTTCAGCATATGGGTTTGCACAGGCCAGGGCCAGGATTTGATCCCTGGACTTTGCAGTTGCAAGGCAAACATTCAGTGTGTTGAGTTATCCCAGCATCCCCCTCCATCATCATTTTTAAGTGGCTGCAAAGTATCCCATTATATGAGCTCTACTATAATTTACCGGTAACCTACCTCCTATGGTTGGCCATTATGAATGTTTTCCCTTTTTCATGATTATTAACACACCTGCAGCAAACATTCTTGTCATCAAATCTTTGCACAAATTCATGATTCATTCCTTGCAAAACATACAAAAGTACTAGAGACACAATAGAGATTTACTTCCAGCAGAACATTTCCCATCTTATGCTAAGCCTCAGGGCAAAGCCAAATGATCTATGTTTAAATGGACAACATATTTCCAACACAAAGTCAGTCTACCTGTAGTCAAAATTATAGCTTCTGCTGGCAATTAAGAAGGTAGTTGAAACATGACAGCAACTGTTGGCAAATGATATCGCAGGTTATCGTCATCTGATTAAGATGAATTTTCTAGTTTCAAAATTGAAACTGAAAATGGTTTCTCTCTTTCTTCAGTGGACATTTATCCTGCCCACTTGGATTTATCAGGCATGAATAAAATAAGTTAAGTTTGAATGCTAATTTCCAACCATCCTAGGACCCAGTTCAGAAGGCAAGAAGTTCTAGTTCCACAAAGAATAAAAATATAGGGTGTCCCCCCCACCCCCACCCCCAGAGCAGCTGGATACAGGACACGCTCACAGCACGTGGGGATGGGGATCTGGCTCTGCTCCTCCAGTTAGCCGGCAATTCCTTCAGGAGGGCCAGCAATTTCACCAGCGAAAGCAGGACCCAGCACTGGATCCTGTCCTACCTCCTCAGGTTGCCCAGGAGAGCAGCGAGGGGGTCAACGCCCTGAACTCAGATTTGCAAGAGGCGCACACTGTATACATTGCTCTGTACCTAGCGCTCTTTCACTTCACAACGTATTCTAGGCCTCCTTCGAAATCACTACGTAAAGATGCCATTCTTTTGTATACATTATGTGGATTTACTGTAATTTATGTAGTCCTCTTCTATTTATGTGATATCCCATATTTTGCAAAAAAAAAAAAGTGCTGCAGTAAATAGCCCCTCCATGTGTCACTTCACATCTGTGAGTATACTTGTAGGAGAAATTTCTAGAAATAAAGTTGCTAAAACTTATGCATGTACATTTATCATTTAAAAGATGCTAACAAGTTGCCCTTCATGAAGATTAAAATGATTGATATTCTCACCAGCCAAACATAGAGCAGTCTTTTATTAAACTTTTGGATTTTTGCAAAATGCAAAGGAAATGGCATCTCAATATTGTTTTAATTTATATTTCTCTTGTTTAATGAGGTTGAGTTTTTTTTTTTACTATTAAGGACCATTTACATTTCTTCCTCTATGAATAGTCTATTCCTATCTTTCATCCGTTTTCTCTATTTGCTAAATTGTCTTTTCCCCAGACATTTATAGGTGCCATTTCCCTATTACAAAACATAACCTTTGTGATATAAGGTGCAATATTTCCTCCATATTGTCATTTGTACTTTTACTTTTGGGGGGGTGCTTTTTGCCATGCAAAAGTTGTCCAACATCATTTAGCAAATACTGGGAGCTTCAATTTCCCCCATTTATTTGCGATACCACTTTTATCATATAACAAAGCTCTGTGTATTGAGGTATACGTGGACTTCCTGTTTGGGTCCATTGATCTGTCTAGGTACCCCAGTGAGGGTCAATTCCTTGATCTTAAAGGGGATCAAAGTGTGCTACCCCAAAAGATGCCACTTTGGTATAAGGATCATTCTAAGCTGAAAGCAGCTACTTCTTTGCTTCTCTCACTTTCTTTCTAAAAGCAGGGCATACATTTTCATTTGTAAAGGAGTGTGTGCCTCTCTCCTGTACCAGAACCAGGAGGACAACGCTATCACTGCTGATTATGTTTATCAATGAAGAAGGTATCGACTTGAGTTCGTATAGAAAATCTTACTAAATATTCCTTTTCTTCCATTAATTTTCCCCATATATTTGCTTTCCCACAATATACTGTCCTTAGAAATTTACTGCCAATTTCCTTCCCACAGTTTACTCCCTTTCCTTTACCTGCTTATTTCATAATTTATCACTTTTTGTTAAATTGGTATATAAGCCCCCACATCTTCCACCTTTTTGAAGATTTTTTTGTTTTGTTTTGAGAGAAGGTGGGTGAGAGAGAGAGAAGGGGAGGGAGCCCAGAGCAGTCTCCATAGTTGTACATCATTAGTTATGACATAGTTTCATTCCACACATGTGGAGATGGGGCTACACAGGACAGGAACTGAACTGGGGACCTCCCTCATGGGAGGTGAGAATCTTCGTCACCATCTCAGTAGTTAGCAGTTGTGCCACAGTTCAGCACATGGGTTTGCATGGGCTGGGGCCGGGATTTGATCCCCAGACCTGTTAAGCTATCCCGGCATACCTAACCACCTTTTTTGGTTTTCATTTCTTACTTGTGGAAGTAAGTTTATGCATGTGATATAAACTGTTTCTCTTGTGAAACTGTCTTATCTTATTTTAATTTATAGGCCTCAGTCACAGAACCTAAGAGGGTAGAAGAGAACATTCTTTCCCTCCCCTACAATCTCTAAACTGGAGATGATAATATCTATGTCAAAGAATTAGCCTTAAGAATTAAATGAATGCAGAATGTTTGGGGCCCATAGAAGAATTCAATAAATTTTAGCAATGGTGTTAAAGAGAAGGAAAGTATTTCCTGCTTCATTTCTACTAAAAAAAAAAGAAAAAAATACGAATATCCAGAGGGTTCACAGATAATGACCATTAAAAGATTAGCCTTTCCATTATATCTGAACTAAAGACTTCTTTACAAGCAAAAAAAAAAAAAAAAATGCTATCTATGATCTTGATAATAGGTTTGAAATGATTTTTGTGACTTTTTTTTTTTACTAATTCAGTTTGAAAGGAAATCTCTAGGGCTGTTATTTCTCCTTGACATTGGCCTGCCAATGCAAAATGTCAGATAAGACCAAATTTGAATTCTAGTTTAGCCACTCATCTCTAAGACTCCATTAAAAGGAGAATAATTTTACCTCTTTTTCATTCTGACAAATAATGAGATAGTGATTTTAAAAAGTGGCTAGTGCTATGCTTGGCATATATGTTCAACAAATGGTGGTTAATTTTGCTATTATCATCATGTTCTTTGTTGTAATCATTAAAGATGATGGTTATGTGTAGATGAGGACAAATAATGGGAGGGTAATAAGTGCCAGAATTGAAAGGAAGGAAGGAAGGAAGGAAGGAAGGAAGGAAGGAAGGAAGGAAGGAAGGAGGGAGGGAAGGAAGGAAAATAATTAAGGCTATCCAAAAATAAGATGTATTGATGGAGAAATAGAGAATTACACAGATAGATAAAATGTGATTAAGTGGTAAAATTAAATGTTAGTAGTAAAATCTAAATAGTGTGTTTCACTATAAAACTCAAGTTCTCTGTATGTTAGAAAAATTTTTATAATAAAATGTTGGGGGAAATTCAAGGCTACCATCCCTCTCTCCTTCTAGTTCCAATTTTATCCTAACCTCCCCCACCAATACCCAAAGACAAAGGATGATTTTCCTTATGTCTTGATATTTCACAGAGTGAAGAACTGATAATTCGCCTGGTGGCCTGAATTTCAAGCTGTCTTGGTCAATGTGATTCACTCCCTTCCCCTAAGATTTATTCATACCTCTTAGTCCCTACTGGCCCAGGTGACAGCTCCAATCTACACACAGCTGCCACCCATATCACTTACCGGTAGGTCTCAGAATCCCCCTCCCACTCTGTCTCTCTCAGGCCCCTAACTCCCAGAGTCTAACCTGGAAATTGCAGAGAAGTCTGCGCCAGGAATTAAAAGCCCTGTTTCCAGGGCATTTGAACTGCCAAAGTCAATTGCAGCTTTCTCCTGTTGCTATGACACAGGTGACCCTGTGGAGTTGCCAGCCTGGAGACTGACAAGCAGGGGTCCGTGTGCACGGGTTGCCTTGGTGAGAAGGGACCTGAGGAGGCTTTCTCCATGCACATCAGTGCCTAATAGGTCAGGTGCCCGGAGCGGCAGGAGAGCGCTGAAAGCCCCTCATCAAATCATTACCATCTAGGCAAGAATTCAATTGTGCGCAATTGGTCTGAGGGCCGTGCTTCACAAAAGAGGATGTCAAGGTGAGGAAAGCAGCTGGACACTTCAGAAACCTAGAAAATTTAGTATTTAAAGCAAATACTGTATTTTTTAATGACTTGTTCATGTTCTTTTTTGAAGAAAAGTTAAACTCCATATAGAAATGTTTAACTTTGAACAATCAGCATCCTCCAGTCTAGTATTTATCAAAATGCTGTCTCCAAACTATTGAATTGGACCAACTGAAGTTTTAACAATGTCCCTAAGGTCCTCAACACACGACAGTTTGAAAAATGCTGCTCTAGTATAACCATATAACTTGAAAGTCTCATGACAAAACAATATTAGCCTATAGCACCCAGATGTTTCACTATTCCACTATTTTGGATTCTTCCTATCATGTTCTTCCATCCCATGGCAGCCTAAGTCATACTCTTTGAAGGATATTTGTCTACCAAACAAATCACATGTATTGACTAATAATGATTTCCTCTCCCTTTATCTAAGATTTATTTAACCCCATCCTAATTGGAAGAGAGCAGTGTTATAATATTACATTGATAAAATTTCAGTTTAAATCAAGGAAGTATGTCTTCCTATATAGCTCAACTCAGGTCAATCTGCATTGCTCATTAGGCTTTTGGAGGTAAATAGAATAATCCAAGCTCACCAGTAATTACCATTGCTGACTGACACTTAGTAATCTGAGCATCCCAAATTGAGATCCTCAGAAACTGTGAAAGAACTCCGTGGCATCAAAGAACCATTCTGAGATTCTGACTTACAGTCACAAGATCCGTTCTGATTCTAAGGAATGCAAACTTATTTGTTCTTTCATTTACTTAAAACTGTTCCTTGCTTAGTTTGGAGAGACTTTAAAGTTATTGTCAAAGATACATTAAATAATCGAAATTACAAACAAGTTTACCACATCCTGCTACTTGTTTCCTAAGGGCCCGTTTCCCGTTCCTCCTCAGCACTAAGACTCCTGATTTTTGTCAAAGTGCATGGCTACTATCCACATTTCCCAGTTGTCTGTATAGCTGGGTGCAGCCATGTGACTAAGGCTTGGTCAACGGAACATAAATGGAAGTCATGTGTGCAACTTCTAGGAAATAGCTTTAAAGGAGAGAATCTGTTTGTGTCCCTTTTCTGTCTCACTCTCCTTCCTGCTGACTGGATGCACACATGATGGTGAGAGCATGAGAAGCCATCTTGGATCATAAATTGGAATGTGTGTATTGAGGGTGTCAGAGCAACACATGAGAAATATGAGTTCTGAATGATCACGAAGCTGCCACTCCATACTTGGACCACCTACCCAGAATTTTATCTGGAAGAAAATGAAACTTCCATCTTATTGAAGGCACTAGTATTTTGGTTTTTCCATTCCGTGAAGCCAAACCTAATCCTTTCTACTAATATACATGAGAAAAAAGAAGATAGAAATACATTAAAAATCAGAAATAAACTTAACACAAATACTTATATCATAAAGTCTTTATATTTCTGTGAATGAGTTGCAAATTTTGCCTCAAACATTCTAGTAATCGCAATAAAACTTTTAAGGACACAATTCTCAGTGCCATAAGGTTTATTTTTTTTAATTGCGCATGATAAATACAATTGTTCCTGATGCTATGAACAAAACAATTTATCTTAAGAGTCTTCATAAATAAGACATCCATTATGTAATATAATTAACAACAGCAATAGCATCCTTACAGAAGAAATCATGTATTTCATGATGGTCTTCAATATATCCTGGGAAAATCAAATTGTAGATAAGTTGAAATTGCCCTGTGTACTGGTGTATAAGTATAATAGATTAAATGCTACCTCTCCCATCTTCACAAGCACTAGCTAGGTAGGACTTACCGAAGGTGGTTTAAAAAGCCAACTCAACCAATATCCAAGTTGTCTACAGCAAACACCACCACCATCAATGAGAAATGGGCAGAACTGATATGTCCTCCCTTCCACATACTTCATTTAACCTTTATTTTATTTATTTTTTTTAAAGATTTATTTGATTGATTTTTGACAGAGAGAAACAGAGACAGAGAGAAGGGGGAGGGCCCAGAGCAGTCTCCATAGTTGACATTAGTTTTCCATATAGTTTCACTCCACAGGTGGGCACAGGGCTGCACAGGGCAGGAACTGGGCCAAGAGCCTCCCACACAGGTCCCGACAAGAACTGAACTGGGGGCACACCCCAGTGCAGCATATGGGTCCGCATGGGCCGGGGTCAGGATTCGATCCTCGGTCCTCGGGGTTTCAAAGCGAGCACTTTACTCACTGAGCCATCTAAGCTTTCCCTAATGTTTATTTTTATGACTTATTTCCTCCTTCTATCCCTGCATATCTCCAAATATACAGTACAGGTAAATAACAAGTAAAATTCAGCTACATAATTCACACATCCACAACACACAGGGAACAAAAAATGTACATGCTTAACATTTGGATCATGTGTCATGTGAATACAAAGAGATGTGTGTCAGCAATTTATACCTCAGAAAGGAAACCAAAATGGTTTCCAACATACAATTACTTTGCCAGGGATAGCCAGGCAGTCACCCCTGAAGCCACAGGGATATGTTTTCAAAATCTTTGGTGCAAGCCCTTCTGATGGTCCTTATGCCTGCTCCACTGATTGTACAGCATTTCAAGTAGGATCTTACCCTCCAAAAACTTTCTAGTCAAACCAGGGTCTCTTTCTGGATTCATCCTGGTGAAGGGATAATTTGTGAGAGCAGTGTGTGTGGGAGATGAATGGTGAATATGTACTACCTAAACTAGATGATTATATACTTTGCATCCAATATGCAAACTAGATGATTATATACTTTGCATCCAATATGGTCCCTTTAGACCTGATGGTTCGGTTTTGTTGAAGTACCATATTTTCCGGCGTATAAGACGACCCCCTAATTTTACAGTTAAAACGTAGGTTTAGGCCTATATTCGCTGTATAAGACTACCCCCCACTTCCGAGGCTGTAGTCTTATACAGCGAATATAGGCCTAACCCTACGTTTTAACTGTAAAATTAGGGGGTCGTCTTATATGCCAGGTCGTCTTATATGCCGGAAAATACGGTATGTTTCCCTGTAACCCAACATTGGCTTTGAGTAAAGAAGGATACATTGCTTTTAGTTTGGTTGGTTTTACCTGAGCACTATTTATTTTCTTGATGCAAATAATGCATTTACCTTGGTTAAGTAGAGAGATGAGTATATATCTGCAAGACACCCAGTCATTCCAAGTAACTCAAGTCCTACAAACACAGAACACAAAATGAAGTCCTCTTTACCCCTTAGAATGACTGAACATCTTTTTTTTTTCTCCCTGTAATTTAAATTAACTATCTGACTCACCTAGCTATAGACCAAAATCTTAAAACTTTATCACATTGGTCTAGTTGTTACCCTCAATGGTCCAAAGCCAGCTTTTCATTTGTATATTAAGTTCACAAATAAATTCATTTCCCACAAATAGAATCTTTAATTAGGACCAGCTTCACTTGAAACTGTACAGCAAATGGGGAAATTATGATTGTAGAACAACAGTAATAACAAGTAAATAACTTTTAAATCAATCTGAGTATTTATCTTAATGAAATTATTCTCCCCTTCCATTTAGGAAATAAAAAAATTTTGCCTGCCATTTGCAACAATCTGAACAGCACACATGGCAATAGTAATAATGATAATTTTTAAAAACATCAACCAAGGGAAGCCGGGATGGCTAAGTGGGTTAAGCGCTCACTTTGCAGCACCAGGGACCGAGGATCGAGTCCCGGCCCCGGCCTGTGCAGAACCATATGCTGAACTGGGAGCTCCCCCAGTTCAGTTCTCTCTCTGTCTCTGTCTTTGTCTCTGTCTCTGTATCTCTCTCTCTCTCTCTCTGTCAAAAATAAATAAATAAAATATTTATTTTTTAAATCAACCAAAAGTTGGGTAGATCTTTTTCATTACAAATGCTTTCATTGCACTGTCATCTCCTTTGATCTTACATCTTCTTTGTGTGCAGCAAAGTAGGCATTTTTACTTCATTTTCTCAACACAGGGCTGAGAGGTTCATAGTGGATACTCACATTACTTAGGTTTGGGTCTCAGTTCTATCATGTATCGCCTGAGTGACCTTGGACAAGCTACTTAATGTCTTTGAACCTCAGTAATTCTATAAAATAAGGATAACAGTTGTGTCTACCACAGACAGCTGCTGTGATTTGCAATAACAGGCTTAGAGTAACCCTGGTAAAATGCTGTAACCCAAGATTAAACAGTTTAATCTGCAACATCTAGAGCAGGGGTCTCCAAACTACGGCCCGAGCCAAGGCCCTCTTATCCGGCCCGTGAAGACCTTTTTATCTGAATAAAATAATATTAAATAAATAATTAAAAACAGCTATGTTTTGATTCTTTTTTATTTGGACCTCGAGTGTGTAGTTGGCCCCCAAACTGCTGTTTGATAGTTAATGAGGCCCACAGGCTGAAAAGTTTGGAGACCCCTGATAGAGGAACCTGCTCTCAACTCCAGATGTGGGGCTTACCAGAAGCAAGAATGAATTCAGGAGCAGAACCAAAATCAGACATTTCTAACACTGAAACTTTCTCCATTTCTGCCATCCCTTCAGCTATGGGAGCACTCCTAAACAATGGAAAGGATTACTGACTCTCCTTTGGGGCTAGGGCTCAATGCAAACATTTGATGATCATCAGAAGAGTTTCTAACAAACAGAACCCAAAAGTGTGCTTGGAATCCCAAAGCCTGGAAATGCCTTTCATGTGTTGCTTCTCCACCTGAGAGCCATCTCAGAAGCCAGGTCAGCGCAGCCTAGGGTGGAGGTGGCAAACCTACAGCACGCATGCACAAAGTGGCACGCGGAGCAATTATTTCGGAGCTGTGAATACCATTTAAAAAATTATTGCTTATGCTCTTATAGACATAAAAATAATCGATACCTCTATCTCACTCGATGGGTTGGCACGCGAGTTGAGCGAGAATACTCTTATTTCATAAACTTTGGCACTCAGTCGCCAAAAGGTTCGCCACCCTTGGCCTAGGGTATAGCCTGTGCACTTAGGGGACAATGCACGGTGCTGAAGTCCACAGCTGGCCACAAGATGGCAGGATGTCACCAACAAGTACTCTCAAGCCCAAATTTCACCGTGGAGGAATCATGGGTAGATGACAAACTGAAATATTCCAATTAACATCAGGCCTAAGCCTTAACTAGTGCCAAAAAGTCTGCAAATGCCATTCTTCTGCCTGAATGTTCAGCTCTTGTGCAAGACACTACAGTCTTCACATACAAAAAGAAACCTTAAGGTGACTACGAACTTATTCCAACACAAATGACTACTTCTCTTTGCACAAATTCCAATTTTCAAATGTATAAAGAAATCGAGAAACTTTAGGTATCAGGAGCAACCCTCCAGAATCTCCAGAACCCTCTTATTACAATAGTGTCTTATAAAGATAAAAATATCATTTAAAAATAGTCAAATCTAAATTATTTTTCTATTAATCAATTACCATAAACATTTTAAAACTTGAACTTTCCTACGAACCTACCTATTTCTGAGTTATTTCTTCTTTCTTTTGTTCCATACAAAAATGGATGTTTAGGGATTATAGAATAATTTAAATACAGCCTAATAATGTACAAGGTTTTACACAGACTCATGTTGTTTTAGAGTCAAATGATAACTGGATTGTCTATCTACTTTAATACCTGCCTTTCCCCAAGGAAGAAATTAATATTGCCAGAAGTGAATTAATTTGCTTGAGATAACACAGAAAGTCAGTTCAGAACTGAGACCTGAACTTTTGTTACTTGACTTTCAGAATACTTTGGATTAATTTTGATGTTTTATTTAACTATGAAAATCATGATTTTTCTTTACCCTATAACTTAGAAAACCATGTGCAAGGAGAGAGAATACCAGCCCAGTAGCCCACCGTATGAGTCTAACAATTCAACTGGCTGTGCATTAGAAATTCAATCGCAGTTACATGTGTACAATAAGGATAATGGTGCCTATCTATTTGGCTTGGTGGTGAGAATAAGACAGAAGAATAGAATGTGCCTGGTACTCTATGCCAAGTGGACATTCAACAAAAGCCCTATGTATGGAGTGCAAAGTAAAAAATGAAAGTGTCCATTCTCCATAACAGGAAAAAACGATACGTCTGTCCCGGATATCTTGAGGCACTAGCTACAGAGTGGCTTGGAAGGCACTTGGCATCATACAAATCAGCAGCCTGTGTATCAGCGAAGGCATGGCAGCTAGTGTGTTCAAAGCATTTAGTCTCCCCATTATGTGGCAGATGGCTGTAAAAGGATCTTACTACTATGAGTGTGTAAATCTCACTAACATCGTCCCTCTAGCGTGGCTTCAGAGAATAACATTGAGAATCACTCCTTTGGGTCATTTTCTCAGTTCACTACCAGTCACTGAACCGTAGTTTTTGTACCCTTCCCCTGGAAGGATGAACTAGAACCCTGCGTATCCACTGTGTGATCAGAGATCAACATGCACGTCCCTCACTCAAAAGCAGAGACTGCCTGAGCATTTTAGCAAACAACAAATAAGTAAAACCAAAAACTATCCACAAACCTACTTAATCAGCAAGGGCATGTTATTTACCTACCTCCCTAACAATAACACTAAAGATGATTAAATCAATTCTGGAAGGCTGGGGATAAATTACCAGAAGAGAATGTAATTACATAAGTTTAAGTAGCTCAGTTTTGATTACCAAAAAAATTGTAACTGGAAAATGACAGTCATGAAAATGACTGGCAAAAAGAAAATCAGGGAAGCTGGGATGGCTCAGCAGGTTAAGCGCTCGCATTACAGTTCCGGAGCCCCAGGATCGAATCCCGGCCCTGGCCCAGGTAGACCCATATGCTGAACTGGGGTGTGCCCCCAGTTCAGTTCTTGCCGGGGCGTATGCAGGAGGCTCCTGGCCCAGTTCCTGCCCTGCACAGCCCAGCGCCCACTTGTGGAGTGAAACTATATGGAAAACTAATGCTGCCAACTATGGAGACTGCTCTAGGCCCTCCCCCTTCTCTCTGTCTCTCTCTCTGTCAAAAAAACAATAAAAATAAAATCTTTAAAAAAAAATATTCTGTTTCAAAACTGTCTTAAAAAAAAAAAAAGAAAATCAGCATAAAGATCATTCTCTAGTTAATTAACTTATTGGTGAATCACATTCAGTGATCATGGACCATATGTAAACACTCTCAAAACATCTATATTAAAATAAGAATTTTGGGGAAGCCGGGATGGCTCAGTGGGTTAGGTGCTCACTTTGCAGCGCCAGGGACCGGGGATCGAATCCCGGCCCCGGCCCGTGCGGAACCATGTGCTGAACTGGGAGCTCCCCCAGTTCAGTTCTCTCTCTGTCTCTGTCTCTGTATCTCTCTCTCTCTGTCAAAAAAAAATAAAAATAAATAAATAAAATAAGAATTTTATGCAACCTATAAAAAGAAAAATAAATTCAATAGCAGTTAGGACAAAAACTATCAGAGAAGCTTCATGATTACTTCAATAGTAAAGCCTCCAAAATAAAAACCCATGATGATCCAGGGCTAAGTCTCTCTAGAACCTGAAAAAGAACTTGCCCAACTAGGATATGAGATTGAATAAAATTCAGACCGAAGGAACAAAATGCCTTTCATAGGACTCTGGAGACCCAGCGCCCTGTCTCACAAGGTGTGACTACACAGTAATGTGTTTGATGTTCAAAGAAACACAGCAGAGCTTTTTAAATGAGCCCTGTGTCTTCCAAAGCAGTCACTTTGCAGAGCTGCGTGTTTGCACCAGAGATACTGCAGGAGCTCAAATATTAACTCCTCTCTGGGACTTGCTTTCAGCATGTTCTTCCAAATAGCTACCCCAGCATAAACCTCATTCATTGTGAGGGTGCAGTTGTTTCTGGAAACTTGAAGAGTCAACTGTTGGAGAAAAGGTGGGTGGTCAAGACAGATAATCACATTTTCAGGTAAAACACCATTGCATATAGTTATTAGGTCCATTTTCCCTGTGGATTATAAATTGAACTAAATGGTTTATCTAGTGGAAACCATTTACTTTCATGGAGGCAGTCAGGAAAAATCTTAAGGTATTACTAATATGTGCGTTATTGACTTCAAAATAGAGGCTTATTAATTCCAGGTCTTAATCATTTTGCATCTACTGATAATCTTCTGTCTCCCAACTCATGTCTCAACTCTAAGGGAAAGGTCACTTACTAGATTAAATTATATGAAATTGCCGCCGTTTCACCACATCTGATCCACAAAATCATATGGTTAATTTGACATCTTACTATTTTATTTTTGACATCTTAATATTTTAGCATGGTGGTGAAAAAGAGTTCAACTGTGTTGATTGCTATTACCGTGCTGAGATGGACATTTTAAGGGTGAAAACATCTGACAAGCACACCAACAACCAGCCTTTCACACACAAGGTTATTCTGTAAGAAATATTCAATCTCACCCTCAGGAATAATCTACAGATCGTGGCCAGAATCCACATATCCACGAGCAGGTTTGTCAACCTGGTGTCCATCTAGCTGGACATGCCAGATGATCTGATTTGAACTTAACAATTTCACTAAGGCCCTTTCACTCCTCTTCCACAGGGCAGATGTGACCCTGAAAATCATGGTGGAAGCCATTGAGGCAAAAGCTCTCTTCTCCTTCTGCTTCTTCACTTCATTTTGTTTTTTCTTCCTTATCCTAAATTTACCATCAAAACATGATTAGAGAAGCTTCTCCACCATCCAAGAATTCATTTGAATATTTAGGAGTTATCATCCAGCATCTCTAACCTACCTGGGAGAAAGAACTCATTGGTTAGAGCAGAAATCCCCAACTGTGGGCAGCACAGTGGGAGGAGAGTGGGGTTTGAGAGCAGCAAAGTTTCATCTGTATTTACAGCCGCTCTTCATTGTTCACATTACCACCTGAGCTCCACCTCCTGTCAGATCACTGGTGGCATTAGATTCTCACAGGAGCCTATTGTGAAGTGTGCATGTGAGGGATTTATGTTATATGCTCCTTATGAGACTCTAATGCCTGATGATCTGAGGTGGAGCTGAGGCGGTGATGCTAGCACTGAGGAGCAGCTGCAAATACAGATTAACATTAGCAGAGAGGTTTGACTGCACAGAGACCATAATAAACCAACTGTTTGCAGGCTCAAATCAAAGTCCTATCAGTGAATGTCAAGCAACAATCAGGCTGCATCTGGTGGCAGGCTTTACAGCAGCAAATGAGTTATATAATTATTTCATTATATATTACAATTAGCAATAATAATAGAAATAAAGTGCACAGTAAATGTAATGTGCTTGAATCATCCCCAAACCACCACCCCACTCCTCCTTACTATGGTCCATGGAAAAATTTTCTTCCACGAAACTGGTCCCTGATGCCAAGAAAGTTGGGGAACTTCTGCTCTAGAACATTCATCTCTTAATGCATGTCACTGAGTCCCTGAGAGAGCAGGCCAGTTGTGGGGCTGAAGTCCTAGCCTCTGGATTCCTCTGGATTTAGTTGCTTATTGCTTCCTTAGGCTATTTGTCATTAAGTTTGTACTCCCATCCCTACATTCCCTGAAAACTGGAAATTAGATCCAAAGGATTATGGCAATCATGGTGCCCTCAATTTTCCAAAGTAACTGATAGACTTTAATGAGGCTTGGTGTAAACTCACCAGCCCCAAAGACTTGGTTGTGACTAAACAATTGGTAAAGTGAGCACTGAGTGTTGTATGTATATTTTTTTTAGCTGTTCACAGGCGATCACTCAGGATTCTGATTTCTCTTTAACACTCATTAGTCAAAGTGACAATGTCAGGCTTACAAGAGCAAGTTCTTCGGACAATGAGAAATGAATTTAATCCTCCCCAAAGGAGTCTCATCTAAGTGTGTGCTTCAGCTGAAACCCCATAGACTGGGTATTGTCACAGCAACTAGGTCACAGCAAGGGCATGGCCCAACCTACCCACTTTAGTCTCACTCTCCTTCCTGGGGGCAATGACTGAGACAATGACCCCATGCAGTGAGGTTGTCCATTGAGCTATGGTTGTTGAGTTCACTGCTACATAGGGGACATCAAATGGGGCCCGTTTAGGTACAGGCACCATCAGGCTCCCACCACCAGGGGGCACAAGGGCAGGCACACAAAGTTAATCTGGTGGCCTTGTTAGGCATGCATGCATGGTCTATGCTGTACTGCTTGCTTTTTTTCAAGATGAGAGTGGTATGGAGAAGCCAGGATGGCTCAGCGGGTCAAGTGCTTGCTTTGCAGCCCCGGGGACTGAGGATCGAATCCCAGCCACAGCCCATGCGGACCCATATGCTGAACTGGGGTGTGCTTCCCATGCAGGAGGCCCCCAGCCCAGTTTTCGCTCCCCACCCCCACCCCCGGTTTGGCCCCTGGCTTGAGGGGGCATGCCCCCCATGAGGGAGACCCCCCAGCCCAGTTCCTGCCCTGTGCAGCCCCTGCCGACCTGTGTGGAACAAAACCATGTCAAAAACCGATGACGTACAACTATGGAGACCGATCTGGGCCCACCCACTTCTCTCTCTCTCTGTCTCTATGTCTCTTTCTATCTCTGTCAAAAACAATAAAATACATCTTTTTTTAAAAATGAGAGTGGCACAATATTTAAGACAGCAGGAAAAACGAAGACTTGTCAATCTTATAAGCAAATACAACTGGAAAGTCTCAGAAGAAAGTTGTCTCTGAAGATGTTTGCCTCTGTGCCTCTGAGTAAAGCATTCGTGGGCTAACTCAGAGCCAAACTGGCTCTTTCTGAGGCTGTCAGGATACCCAGAATAAGAACAAAGACGTGCAATTAATCCGGATAAGGCAAAATAGCCTAGGACATGAAAGAGAAAGAAAAAAAATACTACTACCCAGAGGCAACACACACACACACACACACCACAGAATTTGAGTTCAAGCAAGCGTAATATAGATTTAGACAGTCAGGTTCAAGCTCATAGGGCAGCTCATATAAGTCATCCTATGTTTCCTACCATATAGAAAAAAAAAAAAGCGGGGGGGGGGGGACTTGAAAAGGGTCCTGGGACCGCTTGGCAAACACCAGACAGCAGTAGCCTCTGAGTGCTCAGAGTTAAAAGGACTTCTTTGCATGGCTAGTAGACACAGCCTTTGACCAAGTGGAAACACAATAACTCTGTCTAAATGATGCAACCCAGTCAATGTCCCCCTAATGATCGTCAAGTTGAACATTTAAAGAAAAAAGAAAAGCACAGTGTTTAGGACAATGGATCCTAGAGGCTGTTCCTCCTGCTGCTTCAACTTTGGGAAGGCTCTTCTGGTCTTTGCTTTTAGCACAAGAAGCTTGTACGAGCAGTTAAGCTGGAAGCTCGCCTGCTGCCCTGCCGATAGCCCGCATTAGACGCCTCTGACCTGTTGAAAGCTCCGAATAGAAACGTCAGCCATTTTCTCTGCAGCTCAACTCTTAGAATTCTGTCTTTCTAAATATTAGCAGCAGCCCAATAATACCATCGCTTTTAAAGTACTTGTCCCCCTTTATCTTTTTTGACACCCCCAACCACCACACCACTCTTCTATAAGAAAAAGCTTTTTATATAAAAGGTGAACTGTCTTTCTTTTTAGTTGCTTCTCTCCCTATGTTGCTAGGAATGCTACTTTTTCTTTTTCTTAATGGCTTTTATACTTGGTTAAAATCACCTGAAGAAATCAGTAAGGAAAAATAGATTATTTCCTTAGTTACCCATTGGCCATAGTAACTAAAGTCTACAAAAATCCATTTCTTATTTTCTATTAAAATTTTATAAGCATTTAAAATATTCACTTGAATGCTATACTCGTATGTTTTCTTTTGCATGCTACCTGAGTTTCTTTCCTACCCTGAGGTTTGAAGACTGGCTGATTTTCCTCAATTGCTCTACTCACTTAAAATATTATTTTAGGGGGAAGACAGAATGGCTCAGCAGGTTAAGCGCTCACTTCGCAGCCCTGGGGACCGAGGATCAAATCCTGGCCCCGGCCTGTGCAGAGCCCTGTGCTGTACTGGGCTCTGTCTCCCATGTTGGAGGCCCCTAGCCCAGCTCCCACCCTGCACGGCCCTCACCCACCTGTGTGGAACGAAACCATGTTGAAAACTGATGACATACAACTATGGAGACTGCTCTGGGCCCTCCCCAGTTTCTCTATCTCTCTCTATCTCTGTCTCTGTCTCTGTCAAAAAACAATAAAATAAATCTTTGGAAAAAAACAACAACATGTTTTTAACTAATATATACCCAGTGCCCTTTTAAGTTTTCTACCATGGTTCTCCTCCTAAGCTAGAGTTAGTTTTTGCCAGCACTTCATTTGATGGGCACACACAAATTAAACTGCCTGCCCCAGGATGTATTTTTCTCCCTGACTTAGCAAGAATCTCTGCATCAGAGGACAGAGTCCCTGCAAATCATAACTAAAATTCACCACAGCTTGCCTTTCCCAGCTTTAAAGCTGATCCAAATGCCCCCTCTGACACATTGGTAGACTAGAAGTGCTCAGCCCCTTAGTCATCCCTCTCTAGATTCTTGTGTTAAAGAAACCCAATCCCAATGAAGCTGATCCACCTTGTAAGTCATGAGAGAGACCCAGAGTTCAGAGGAGAAAAAGGTAACATTGAGCTGGAAGGGGATGAGGCATGAATTTGTAGAGAGGTGACATGTGAATTAAACCTGAAAGAATTCATAGTATTCAGGCACATGGAGGGAGAAAAGAGGAGGCATCCTGAAACAGCAGATGTGAGCAATGGCAGAGCGGGGAAGCATGGGGCTTTGTGGGGCAGAGGGCATCATTTAACTGGCTTGGAGCACAGGATATAGAAAGGGGCATGCAAGCAAAGGAGCTTCTAGAAGAGATTTGCAGCCAATCTTCGAAGGCTTTGAATGCAAAGCACAATGCCAAGGTCCCAAGTAAGAGCTTGGGGGTAAACCTGGCAAAGGGATGGAGTGTGAGTAGAGTTGCAAGTAGCCCTAAGCTGCCACAGCATGAGGCAACATGGTGGCCCTACGGCCTAGGCATTTTGCCCAGAAAGGTGACAAGAGAGTCTACTTAGCTTTTGTCTGTAAGGATCCTTCAACTCTGCAGTTCAGCAGAAAGCCCCAGATATTTTCAGAATAATAAGATGTCCAATGTAAGCTCACACCTTGCCTTTCAACAACGCATTAATGTTAAAGGGCTAGAGCTTTCATCTGTGGATTTTACCACCACAGAGCCTGGAGGTGTTCCTTGGGGTGGAAGGATGAGAAAAAGAGGAGTGAGAATGCTCCATGCTCTTACACTTTTATCCTCTTGAGAATACTGCTACTTCTCCAGTCATACTCCAACACACACACACACACACACGCACACACACACCATTTTGGGGAGACTGACTTTGTCATCTGGCTAAAAAGTAAGAACACGGTGGTATTAAGACTAGACTTTGCCTGGCAGAATTTCCCAGACCCAGTTTAATGAATAGGTTTTATTTACGTGTAGAGTACTTTGTAGACTTGCAAGGGTTTTACAGCTCTCATATTATCTGCCTAAGGAAAAACTAGGCCACACCTATTCAGTGCATTATTCTTTCTGTAGTCATAATAATTGCACCTCCACCACACCACTCACAGGCCCCCCCATTCAGAGGCTGACTGTTCATCTACATATCAAAGGAGCCTGTGAAAATCCATAATGAGAAGGCGAATACACTTGAGAATCAACAACCATGTAGATTACACGGGCAAATAAATAAATTAGCTGCCACCCTATTTTTCACCATAGTCCAATCAGAAACACAGAACAACATGTGCCAGAAAGAAATGAATTACAATCAGAAGCAGGGGCCCGGGAGAAACAGATGGGTGTTAGGATTACTTGCCCAGGTGACAGGTCATTTCTCTAGGAAATCTAATCAGAGGTGAGAATAACCTGTACTTTTTCAGAGAAGAGAGAGGGAAAGAGGGTTTCTTCTGCTTGCTTTGTGAAAGCAGCACAACCTTTAGCAAGTGCAGTATGTCCCACGTAACCCTTTTGCATATCAAATATTATAAAAAGCCATTCTGTGAGGAGTTAGCAATACAGCGCCCATTGCTCTCTCGGCTGGTTTTGTTCCTGACTACAAGGATATGCCAACAAATTAAATGGGTTAGTGCCTAGGCCTGAAGCCAGTCGGTCCATTCCTTGTGTGACCTGATTATTATGGATCAGGCTTTAGGAAAGGCCGGGAAGAAGGATCAGAAAGCTTATGTCTCCTTTTGTGTGAATGTGCACTGACATATCCTCAATTCTAGTTTCTTGGCAACTATCTCTGTCTGCCACAGTTTCAACTACACAGTGATGTTTCCCCACAACCTAATGGAGAACTGGCAGAAAATGCAACTCCTCAGTGAAAATCAAATCCAATGAAGATACAATTCCCTGCCCTTCCTCAGTGAAGTATAATCGTGTTGTCATTCCTATTTGGTACCGTTCTGGAACAGTCACGACAGTGGTGTGGCAATCCTGGGGCAGGGGCAAGCGAAGGCAGATCAACACGGAAAATGGGATGTAGTTAACAATACCGCATTGTAGACTTCAGAGTTGTGACAGTAGAGCTTTAATGTTCTCACCATAATAATAACAAAATGGTAACTATATGAGGTGATGGATGTGCTAACTAAACTTATTGTAGAACACATTCAATATATGAAGGCTGTCCGGAAAGTATCCAGCCACGTAATATGAAAAATAGAGGCATTTAGGACTAGATACATACATCTGTCAAATCAATTATATCTCAATAAAGCCAGAATTTTTTTAATTTTAAGTAAGTGAATGTGGACTCTCTATTAATCAACACTGACCTCTATAAAGACCTAGCAATAGCTGCTGGCCAGTCTGGCAAGACTGAGGGGGTAGTGATGAGGGATCTTTAGCAGATCAGTTTGTGGCTGATTCTTGCTGGGAGGACAACCAAAACCTGCAAAAACTGTCCCTTTTTCCCCAGGGACATCTGGGAGGTCTGCCAAGGCTGCTGGCCCTGCCCTACTTCCTATAGGCACAGCCTAAATGTTCATGGAGGCAACCCACACACACCCACACATAAGCGAACTGCAACTGGCTGGAAATAGAACGCGGGAAGTAGGGCTAACCTAGAGGGATGCTCTGCCCATGCTTCAAGCTGTGGCAAACAAACTGAGGACCTCAGATTTCAGAATCCTGGAACAAACTGTCTAGAACTCTGCTTTTCAGTGTGGTAGCCACTAATCATATGTGACTACTGAACTCTTAAAATGGGGATGGCCCAAATTGAGATCTGGGCTATACTTTAAGTATAAAATACACATGAGCATTTGAAGACTTAGCTTAAAATAAAGAATTTAAAATATCTTGTTAATTTTTATATGATCAAATGTTGACATGAGAATATGTTGGATTGTATTGGTTTCTGATTGCTAGTGTAACAAATACTACTAAATTTAGTGGCTTAAAACAACACACATTTATTATCTTATAGTCCTGGGGCTCAGTAGTCCAAAATGGGTCTCACTGAACTAGAATCAAGGTGTCCTTTCAGAGGTTTTAGGAGAGAATCAGTCCCCTTGCTTTTCCAGATTCTAAAGGCCACCTGCATTTATGACTTGTGACCTGGTCCTCCACCTTCAAAGCCAGCAACGTTCCATCTGTCTGACCATTCTTCTGAGTCTCATCTTCCGCTGACCACAGCCAGAAAAGGCTTTCAGCTTTTAAGTATTCATGTGACTAGATTGGGCTCAGGGACTAAAGAATAATCCAGCATTATCTTCTCATCTCAAGGCCCTTAACTTAATCATATCTGTGAAGTCCCTTGTTTTGTGTTGGGTAACACGCCCCCAGTTGTAAAAATGAGGACGCGGACACATTTGGAGGTTATTACTCTGCCTACTTCAGGGATGTGTTAGATGAAATACAATCTATAATATTATTAAGGGGAATTTCACCAGTTTCTTTTTTATTTTTTAATGTGTCTATTAGAAAATGTTACATATGGGGTTTGCACTGCATTTGTTTCTGACAGCACAAGTCTAGGGCCTTTCTAATCATCAAAATTTACTAACACAGATCATTTTAGGGTGCCCAGACCCTCTCTGAGGGGTACAAGCCTGAGGTGACCTCCTCTTCTAGAACACAACCACATGTCATGTACTTGGTGCTGTATGAGTGTCATACACTCAGGGTGACCATATGCCCCTGTTTGCAGGACAATCTGGTTTACACTGATGTCCCAACAGAATTGTTACCAGTGTTCCTACTCACTTTCAAAATGTCTTATTTGGACGATACATTAAATGTTTGCCCTACTCGGATGTTATAGGTAAAGATGAAGCTGCTCACTCACCATCAGCCATGGTAGCCTCCAAACAGTTTGTTAGTGGTGCAATGGGTTTGCATTGATCTGCACATCCTGACCCACTGACCCTTCCTGGACTTCTTTTTTTTTTAATTTTTTAATTGCACATGTATTTATTTTTAAAGATTTATTTTCATTGGTTTTTGACAGAGAGAGAGACAGAGAGAGACAGAGAGAAGGGGGAGGGCCCAGAGCAGTCTCCACAGCTGACAGCATCAGTTTTCCATATAGTTTCACTCCACAGGTGGGCTCAGGGCTGCACAGGGCAGGAACTGGGCCGGGAGCCTCCCACATAGGCCCCGGCAAGAACTGAACTGGGGGCACACCCCAGTTCAGCATGTGGGTCCGCATGGGCCTGGGCCAGGATTTGATCCCTGGTCTACAGGGCTGCAAAGTGAGCACTTATCCCGCTAAGCCATCCCAGCTTCCCCTTCCTGGACTTCTTAATGAGCAACGGCTCCATCAGCCAGCACAGGTGACCAGACCATCCACCTCCATAGGCCACATCAACCTGATCGACTGTAAGCTAATCAACTTCTAGGTTTTTAAATTAGAATTTGTTGTTGTCATTTTATAATTACAATAATAGCACACTAATTATCAAAATAAATCGTCACAATAATCCACAAAAACTTATAGAAACTTGTTCAAACTTTGTAGAACACTTATGTCTCTCATAATTCTACACACACACACACCCATGGATGACCACTGTTGATAGCTTGCTGAATTTTCCTTCAGGTATTCTCTTCTCTGTGTCACAGGTTTGGCTGAACAGTCTTCAGCCAAAGAACAGGAAGAACAGGCATGAAGCTGGTCATACTGTTCTTTGACAGGCTCCCTGTGCCCATTCTACACCAGGAAAACTGAACATAGCTCAATCAGCTAAACTCAATCATCCAGTAATGATTAAACCACCTCCAGTTTACACTTAATTTCTGTAATACTCAGTGAAATTCGGTGGTCACTTTGAAGTCTCAGCCCAGGGATTTGTTTGAAGATGCTTGAGGTGGGGAAGGGAACGCCAGACCCACTTCTCACGCTTCTACTCCCTATTCCAGTGCTGTGGAGGGTACAATTCCCTCTCTGCAGGCCATTGCTACCTCTCTGTGGAGAAGTGACCGTGGAACACTGCTGCTGTTTATTGGATGATTGGCTCCACAATGAAGACTTCTGTGCAACATGTTCTTGTTTGGGCAACAAGGGACACCAGGCAGTGCCCACTTGTGGGGTTCAGGGCATGGAAGCATCACTCCTCGTCTCTCTGCACACCCCCTAGGGTAAGCGCTGTATCCTTGTAAGGGCATACACCTTCCCACTTAACCAAGTGCCCCCCTCACCCAACCTCTTCATCCTCTGCAATGGAGCCTCCCACCTGCTCTACTGTGTTCCCCTGGGCACTGGGTGGGTGACCCAAGAGCTTGATCCATAACTTCCAATCCCACAATTCATTAAGGAGCTTTGCTTCTTGAGCCATCAGCCACTCCAGGAGGAATCCAAACCCTTTTCCCAGGCTCTAGGATCAACCTCAAACCTCAGAAGCAATTTTTGTTCCTCTTCTGCTGAAGGGTATCATGTCACACACGTGACATGGAGGGCTAGAAGGATGTCACTATCCCGGGAACCTTGCTGCCTCCAATCTGCTTCCTCTCTAACCATCGCTGTAAGCGGAAGGGGCAGTAGCATACATTCTTCTGGAACCCACCTCAGAAAGCCTGCCTAGCTACTCAATGCCAAGCACCCCTCACTGTCAGCTGGGCTGACTCCCCAGCAATCATGTGAAGAAGGAACAGCAAACTTTCTCCACAGGTATTCATACCCTCCTACACATATCCTAACATATTTTCCTTCAAGAAGCTTCCTCTTGAACAAATTCTCCCAGATTTTAGCATTTAAATTAATTTTACACATTCGTCATGTAACACAAACATATGATTCTCAAAATTTATGTATTTGCCACTTAGAGGCAAAAACAAAACAAAAGAATGAAAGAAGACATGAAACCATGCAAATCTTGTACAGATTATCTCCATCATAA
Source organism: Craseonycteris thonglongyai (assembly GCA_004027555.1). Taxonomy (NCBI): domain Eukaryota; kingdom Metazoa; phylum Chordata; class Mammalia; order Chiroptera; family Craseonycteridae; genus Craseonycteris; species Craseonycteris thonglongyai. The sequence goes on from PVKE010014995.1 coordinate 29,492, forward strand.
ATAAGCAAGCCATAGTACATAAGTAGTACATAAGCCACTCCGTGGCTTCCTTTGCAACACCCAGCTGGCAAGACCAATACATAAAATCCATCAGAAATGTTAGGAGATGGAGTTATGAAAATAACCCAGAGAGAAAGAACGATAAAAACAAAGAACGATAAAAACAGACTATAAGTGAGGAAAACTACTAAGTGTTCCAAAGAATCAACTCAGGAAATCTAACATCCAGCAAACAGAAGTTCTAAGTGAATGGGATTAAATTATGAATAATCATGACAATAATGGTGATATGTTTTAGAACAAAAATTCTTTACATAATGAATGAAAAAAAAATCATGAAAATGAAATTTCAAAAGCAAGTCTTAAGAGAAAAAATAAAATGACTCCAGCACAAAATATTGGTCATCAGAAAAACATCAGCTTGAGGATGCAAGATGAAATAACGCCTTCAAGAATCTAAATAAAAATTATCCTCAACCTAGAAATCTTTCCAGTCAAATGATCAAGGAAAATGGAGAAGGTGGTATTTTTAGACAGTTTCTCAAAAACTCACTTCCCATGCATCCTTTTTAAGGATGTTAATGGAGGATGTAGCCTATGAAAATAATAGCTAATACATACAAGGCCCTCTCTATAGCAGGCACGATTGTAAGTGCTTTATGTATGTTCATTGGTTTGCTTCTCACAACACTCCTGTGAGGTAGTTACTATTCTTTCCATTTTTCCAAGGAGGAAACTGGGTTCAGATAAGTTAGATGATTTGTGCAAAATCCCACAGCTAGTAAGTAGTGGAGAAAGAAGGGACTAAACTAAGACAAAAGATAAGGAATCCCCCAAAAGGGGTGATTCAACCAAGAAAATGATACAAGAAAACTCAGGATCATGTAAAGTATAGTTTCAAGATGCCCACTGATTAGCTGATGCTGAGCATAGGCAGTTCAATTTGAAGACAAAGGATTTTGGTAGAAAAGTCTGCAAATGGGAGGAGCTAAATTATCTGATATTTTTGACTATCTGGAAAATGAAATTGATCAATGTGTGACAGATCTGGTGGGATGTAATCATAACATATTATTTGACTCTGTAGCTAAGACCTAATGTAAACAATGATTATTGATTTTACGAAAAAAAATGTTTGGATACAAACTAAAATAGGAACAAGGGATAAAGTGTGTGTGTTGAGGGACAGGGGAAAGATACAGTGTAAGAAAGCTAAATCTTCATTAGACAAACAGGGAGACAGGGAAAATGTCTAAAATCAATATATCAAAAAATGACAATATAACATATTCTTTTCATGGCAGCAAATATTGGAATAAACTATTAAAAAGTATTTTCCTTTGGGAACTGAGATACAATTTTAAAGAAATAAAAAAATGTACTACCACCTAATTTTTTAATTTATACATTAATTAAAGTAATTTTAATCTTTTAAGATATATATCCACAATCAAATTTTATTGTTATTTTTTCAATTGTATACAAACAAAAACAGACTAGTATGAAATATAAAAAAAACCTACTGACCCAAATATATGGGGTTTTACCTGTTCTGGATTTTCCCAATTTTTATACATTAATGATTTTTTTGTATACATGGTATAATATGGAATATGAAATATTAAATAAGACATTTAACAAATTTAAATACAGTCATTAAAAACCTTTTATTTAATATAAATATATCATGCAAACTAATTGTTCAACCATATACATGTAGCCTATGGCTTTGATATTTCTTTTGTTTAAACTAGAAATAAAATTATCATTTGTGTATTAAGAAGCATGCTGGATTATGGATACACTCAATAGCTGGGTGATTGCCTGAGGGAAGGGGAAGAGGGGGGAGGGAGAGTGGGAGGGGAGGTGGGAGAGGGCACCAGCATTATGGACACACTCAATGGTTTGGTGATTACCTGGAGAAGGGGGAGGAGGGGGGAGGGAGAGTTGTGAGGGGAGTGGGGAGTGGGCACCAGATATATGGTGATGGAAGGGGACCTGATTCTGGGTGGTGGGCACATAATGCAATGCATGGGTGATGTGATGTGGACTTGTACATCTGTAGACTATCTAATTGTTACCAATCAATGTCACCCCATTAAATTTAACAATAATAAATAAATAAATAAATAAATAAATAAATAAATAAATAAAGCATGCTGGGCTTATATTTCTTCCTTTAAACCTCTTGAATTTTTTTAAATTTTTTAAAAAGATTTATTTTATTGTTTTTGACAGAGACAGAGAGAAGGGGAAGGACCCAGAGCAGTCTCCATAGTTGTATGTCATCAATTTTCAACATGGTTTTGTTCCACACAGGTGGGCAGGGACCATGCAGGGCAGGAACTAGGCTGGGGCTTCACACACGAGAGGCATGAACCCTCGAGCCAGGGGCCAAACCAGGGGATGAGAACCAAACTTAGGGCTTCCTACATGGGTAGCACACCCCAGCTCAGCATATGGGTTCTACATGGGCTGGGGCTGAGATTTGATCCTTGGTCCCTGGGGCTGCAAAGCTAGCACTTAACCTGCTGAGCCATTGCAGCTTCCCCAATTTTTCTAAATTTTCTTCAATTAAAATACACTGCTTTTCTAATAAGAAAAAAAAGTTTAAGGGAGAAATGCTTTTTAAGACCTTTGGTAATATATTTGAGTTTTAAACTAGATTCAGATACTACTTTGATAAAAACAAAAATTTCATTAGAAAGGAAAAAATTGAGAAGAGGAAAATTAATTTAAAAAAAGAACAGAAAGAAAAATATTCCTATATCATACAAGAATATTTAATATATATAAGGGGCTCAAACCCAATGTAACACATTACAAAAGAATATTTTTTCACACGGTTCATTGTATGAGACTCTCACTGACGTTACTAAAAATGACAGGACATAAGCTGAGGACTGGAAATCCTCCATTTCCTAGAGATTCCTCAGTGTGATAGTAAATGTTGTAACATAAAGTGGAAACAAACACTGGGCTGCCTCCTACCCAATGTATACTTTCAAGAAGGAAGGAAGGGAGAGGATCCAAGATGGCGGCATGAGAGGAGAACGCCGATAACTGCCTGGGAAGGGCCTTGTGAACAGAGGGGAATCCACAGGGGAAACCCTGAGAAGCAACCTCAACGAAGAGAACCACACAACACGGAACAACACACAAAGGTTAGAGAAAAAAGGGGAGAGCGGGAGAGGGAAAAGGAAGCAGCGGTTCGGGGACAGAGACTCGGAGCGCGGCCCGGGGCTGGCAAAAACAAAGGGGGGTTGGGGGACTACGGTCACAGTGGAGCTGGATCGAGGGCGGGCTGGAAGCCGAGACCTAGGGAGCGTGGAAGCCCCACAGGACTGTGGACAATTTAACATCCGAACTCAAGGGACAGCACGCAGTGCCCTAATCAGATCACAGAGCCTAAAGTGGAACAGGGACTGTGGAGCAGGGCGGCGGCACTTCCCGGCGGGCGGGGTGAGAGCAGGGCACCAGCCCGCAGCAGCTCAGCACCCCAGATTTACGGAGGCGATTGACTGTGAGGGGGCGCCTTCTGAGGACAGGGCTCTTGGAGTGAGGGCTGGGGCTGGAGTGGGCACAGCTGCATGGGACGTGCTTGGAGTGAATCCGGCGGTCTCAGCAGAGCCGGGAGCGTAGAGCGGCTGCCGCCCGAGCTACGGCCTGTGCGCGCAGGGCTTTCGGCGCCCCGCCCACCGGGCCGCTGCCTGCTCACCGGTGCGCTACAGGGCTTTTGGCACCCTGCTCGCCAGGCCGCCGCAGCACCGCTGCCTGTGCCCGGGACCGGCTTTCGGCGCCCTGCCCACCGGGCCGCTGCAGCGCTGCTGCCTGCTCGCGAGCGCACAGCTGGGCTTTTGGCGTCCCGCCCACCGGGCCTCTGGGGCGTTGTGGAGCACGCGCGCAACTGGGCAGCCGGCCGGGTCTCCGCGGTGTCATTGCCTGTGCTCCGGACTGCGCAGCTGACCGAGGCCTCTGCCAAGCCCCAGCCCATCCAAGTGCTGCCCTGCGGGCGTGCCTTACAGATACAATTGAAGGAGGGGCAGCCAGGAGGAGGAAAGACCAGAGCTCCTGCGCCCTGCCCACACAACCACCAGCCCCCCTGCTGAAAGAGGAATCTGCTATTGTGTCTCAGGCCCACCCTAGCTCCTACTCACAAGCCGCCACCCCTGGCCACACCTTTACTACCCTGCTATCTAACAGCTAAGACAGCAACCTGAAGTGCCCCAGGACACAGAAGCTGTCTGTTTCCCCCAACCCTCTCCCAAAATCTCCTTCTCCCACAACTGAGCCCAAAAGAAAAAATAAAGAGAAGTCCATCTGATAGGCAACCCCCCAGAGGGAAAACAGACTCATGCCTAAAGCAAAAGGAACCACATCAAACACAATGCACACCTCAGAATCCAAAGCCCCTCCAGAAGATTAGGGGCAGTCTTTAGTAAAGGACCTTGCACACTTGGAATCAAATCTAAGTGAAACAGAATTCAGGGCTGCATTAATCAAGACACTCAGAGAGCTCACTCAATGCTGGCAAAGTACCCAGACACAGTTAAATGACCTCAACAAGAAATTTTCTGAGCAAAATGAGTACTTTACCAACAAAATTGAGAAGCTAGAGCAGAA